>JAVSBS010007904.1:0-39925 GCA_033124195.1 Coracias cyanogaster | reverse complement strand
AGGGATGGTGACTCCACCACCTCCCTGGGCAGCCTGTTCCAGTGCTCAACCACTCTCTCAGTAAAGAATTTCTTCCTCATATCTATTCTAAACCTCCCCTGACGCAAGAGTCATGCTGAACTGCAAGAACAACTTAAAAACAAATTCCAAATTTGCAGGTCCTCCTTCCCAAAATCCAACAATCACCAATTTTGAAAATGTTGTTTTTTAACGGCACTCAAAAATTCACAGCAGATACTACAGTATTTCTGTCATTATGTACTTTTTAGTTGCAAAAATCAATTTTCCCTTCCCTGGCTGACAGCAGACGTATCTTCTTCTATTAATCATTCAGGCTTCATAGCTATGTATTTTAAATTATAAAGATTTAGGCTGAAGTCGAATAGACTACTGAAAAATACTGTATCTTTCCTCACAGTCCACTCTGTGAAGGATGCTGTATTCCATACCAAATGAACTGGATTTCTGTCACACGGAAAAGATTAGTTACAATAAACGGCATTGTTAGTGTTGCTGAATTATGTCTTCCTCAGAAGAATCAAAACCATGCTTCATTGTCATTCATCAGGCATCCCCTTCTAGGAAACTGCAGGAAACTTCATACCTTCCTGAACTTTTCCATCTGCTTATAAAGATCTGGATCCAGCTCCTGAGACACATCTTTCATCCAGAGTAGAGCTCCTCTGTATTCAGTCCGATACTGTTCCATTCGGTTTACTGTCAGCCACGTGTCTGAGATGGCCCTATATCTGAAAGTCTCCACTTCCTGATATAACCTACTCAAAGGAGTACGTA
The DNA here is from genome assembly GCA_033124195.1 of Coracias cyanogaster. Taxonomy (NCBI): domain Eukaryota; kingdom Metazoa; phylum Chordata; class Aves; order Coraciiformes; family Coraciidae; genus Coracias; species Coracias cyanogaster. The sequence goes on along the minus strand of JAVSBS010007904.1, from coordinate 39,130 downwards.
GTGCTAATCTGGGGGAAGGCATGAAGGGAAGAAAGGAGAGGAACATGTTAAAAAGGTTGTTCCACTACAGTAGGCAGATTAATACTACTGATACTATTAGCAATCAAAAAAAACCATACACAACCAAAACAGTTCATTTAAGTGCTAGTGTGTATTTTGCATAAATATTGTGTTTGCAACCTTCCTGTTCAAGTAGTGACCTTTCAGTTACACATGCAAGTGGAAAAGGAACCTTTTCTAATGGGTATATGCATTTCAGTTAGCCAAGCTGCTTGTATGTATGCTATCAACATTCCTCCTCACAAGGCGCATTTAACAACTCTAAAAAATGTACCTGAGGTAATTTATTACTGGATACAGACCACAGATGTATCAGATTGTCAAATTAAGTCTCACAAAAAGCATTTCCATTAGCCTTTTAATCTTCAAATGTACGTGCAAATAAAGAAGGCATCTGTCAAGCAGATAATTATCTGGCTGATGGGGTTTTTTGGCTTTTTTTTTTTTTTTTTAAGGAATCTGAACAATTCCTCTGAAGGACATTTATTTTGGAAGGATTTAGGCATTTTCTTAAACATTCCAGCACCTGCACTCTGGAAAGGCAGTAGGGGACACTGTTGTCTTCCCTATGCCATCACTTCTGCTCCTAATGGGATCTCAGAACTAGACAGGATTACTCCCAACTTCTGCTTTGCTTCCTCCTGCTGCTTCTACTTTCCTCTTGGTTGCCAGTAGCCACCTCACTGGAATGGGTTCAATTAGTTCCATACCAGCATAGAGCTAGTTTAATGTGTTACTTAGCAACTTCCTAGGCATAAGAGAATTTCTAATTTCAGCTCCAGTAACCAGCAAATTGTGCCTTCTTAATCTCCAGCTACTGAGCTAGCTCTTGGAACGAAATATAAAATAAGAGCAGTGTCAACTTCAACACGAGCTTGGGGATGGCTCAAGAGAAGACAAAAAAACAATTAGTTTTCTTTTTATGCGAGTTTATTTTAAAAGATGCCTTAAAACTGCATTGAGAAAGACATATAATAAAATGTGAACTTCTTAGTGTGTAGCTTTTTTTTTTCCCCTCACATTTTTTCTCACTCTACAAATACTTACCCAGGCCATTTAAAAGAAAATCAAGTTTATACAGACATGTCACACACTAGGATTTCTAGAAACAGTTGAACTTTATACAGAGGCAAATCACCAGCGCTTTTGCTCAGAGGTACCTTACATGTGTTTTAAAGATTCCACTCATGGCTGTTACTGGATGTGCTAATGATCAAACTCTAGTCCAAGATAAACATATGAAATACTCAGTGTTCTGTATGCAATGTTTTATTTTGAGCCAAACAGCTGCACCATTAAACTGAAGCTGGAAAGTATCACAATAGTTAAGAGCCCCCCAAAACCCTGTAAAATATAATGGAACAGAATTTTCCTTTGCAAATGATGGCAAATTTCAAACTTTCATAATTCCAATACTGTTTAAAAAAGCACCATCATAATCATAATGCCATCAGGTAGTGTTACTTTTAAACACTTAGAACGAACACAGGGTCAGTGAGACATCAAGGGCTATGGGTAACAACACATTTTTGTGCATGTGTGACCCTCTGGATTCGTTACTTTTTACTGATTTACTCCTACCTAACCTACATGAGCTCAGTGGAGATCTGGGATCTCTTTCTGGGGGGACTTCATGGTGTAAGGTTAAACCAGAAAATGGGATTCAGGCTCTTCCTTTCTCCTATCTACTTGAGGTATGAGACTCCATGGCCCCAAAAAAGGCATTCCTTACCCATTTTCCTGCCCTCCCAGGACCCAGACAACTCCAGAATGAGCCTGCTCAGCATTTCTCTGCAGACTGACAAGTGCCACCAAGCAGGAGAGGGACCTGACATCAACTCTTTTACAACCCAACTGCTAGAGAGGTCATGCAGGTGCACCTGTACAGCTTTAGAACTGCTGAGCTGAACAGGCATAGGTTGGGGATCTGGAGATACACAGACACAGCAGGTCTATAAGACAAAAAACAGGATCAGGAAAAACTACACAGAGCAAGCCAGTAATATTGCCAATACTACAGCAGGTTTGTTTGGTCAGTAATAGCTTTCCTATCATTTGGTTCCTCACAATATTTCACATGGCAAAATGAATTACGCCAACAGTGAATCAACTACCATTATTTCACATACTTTGTAAATCAGGCAGTAATTCTGATACATATACCTTTGCTGAGAAGAAAAGCAGAGGGCCTTTCCTGTCGCTTGCATCATTTTTCCTGCTCTTGTTTTATCCTGAGAACCCTGTGAGCGAAGAAATTTCCCCAATTCATTTTCTTCCTGAGACAGAACTAATGAAAAATAAATGAGTGGTCAAACATGTTATTTAATAGGTTCCTAACAGCTTTAAAACTGTCTTAAAATCAAATAGGTTAAGTCACTCTAAATCCAAGCAGCACAGCAAAAATAATTAATTTCATGGAATTCCTGCATTTAGTAAATGGAAAATCTGATTCACTCCAGACATCTGTTAATATGCTTAACAAGAATCACAAAATTCCATCTGCATCAAAAGACAACAGGAGAAAGATGCTATTTCTTTCTTGAACAAAAGGATTAGGTTTGTTAGATTATACAAAGGGCCTAGTCTTGATTATGGTATCTTTTAGTCTTGGGATTTTGGGTTTGTTTGGTTGTTTTGTGTTTTGTTTTGGTTTTTCTTAATCCTTTTTTACTACCTGGAGTGCCTCAGCTGACCTGTGGTAGCATACTTTGAACTAAATCTAATTCTGAGTTATAACACCCAAAGATCATTCATCTGCTTTTCTCTTGTTCTCCATTTTTCATGCTCTACTACAGAAATGAATTTTTAATATGAAAAATCTAGTACTTCATTTTAAAGAACACTTCTTTTCAAATTAACTTTGAAAGATTTTACAACTCGTAACATTTTACACAACCGAAACATTATTTTTTCATTTACATTTCAAATATCTGAAATATTTCTATTTCAAATTAACTGATTGTTTTTTAAATAAGAAGATGAAGAAAAATATATGTGTTTTTACACTGAGTTGTGGACTACTTCCAAACTGAGACCATTGGTCTTCATGATCTCACATCCTTACAAAAACACCTCATTATGGCCTCATCTATTAGTCTCCCAAAGCCGCTGTCCTCTATAGCACCAATTTCTTCCCACTATCAATAGGGACAATGGACTAATATAATGACAGAAGATCTCTGGGAGTCCTTTTGTAGTTTTTTTAGTTGTTGACAGTCAAATCCAATACACGCTCTGGTAGAGCGTGCTGCATGCACATCTTTGCATCAGAGATTTCACCTGCTACTGTGGAACATTTCCTGAACTTACAACACTACTATCCTATATTCTAATTTTACCTCCAAATCCTGAAACATCACCTCTGACTCTCTTTGGACTGGCAAAATACAATGGAAAGACTTGAGAAAATACGGTTAACGTTCAACAAAAGAAAGTAAACTGAAAGATGTCTCCAAAGCTGGCTTCTCTATTCCAGGCCAGAAATCAAAGCAGCAGAGAATCAAACAATACTGATTACAGAAGATTTTTAGAGGTCATTTAATGCAACCTGCTGTTTGAAACTTCCCAAATGAGGTCCCTGTCTCTCATTAATGATCGCCACTAATTACTGTACACCTGTTACAGCCAAGTCAGCATTATCAAATTCATTGTAATAACACAGACTACTTAACTATGGAACTAGTAATAAGCCAAATATTCTTCACAGTCAATCCTAATTAAATAAAACCAAACACACCCAACAACAACAAAAAAACCCAGTTCAGAACAGAGTTAGGACTTCCAAGACAAGACATTTTTGAATTTAAACAAGCCAAGCAAGTAATGGAAAAAAACCTTTAAAACGCAAGCTTTCTCCCATTGTTATTGCTACCTATCACTGCATAATATCAAATATAAAACATGAGAACAAGGAGATCTTCAAGCAAATAAGCAAGTCTACTTAGCTGCCTGCAAGGAAAGTTATGTTCAGTTTAAATAGGATGAACCTAGCAGCTCCCCATTTTCATTTTTAATTTTCCCCTTATTCGAAGATTCCATAATGCAGACCTCCTTCTATTTTAACTACTGGATTTGATCATACTTACAACAAATCCTTTTTTGATACAGTTCAATTGCTTTCAGCAACTCCATACATGTTCTCTGAATAGAATGGAATAGCTGATATTGAAAGAAAATACACAAAAAACATTGTAAATGTATGCGCGGAAACACTGACAACTAAAATACAAGAAACAGTTTAATTTTTTTGTAGAAATTACTAGGTATCACTATCTTTTGAACAATGAGTAATCCTTCCAGCTTGAAATAATTTTTCCTAATTGATTGTGCTTTTCTTTCAATTAAGTTGTCCACTAAAACTACAGGCAGACCAATCACAACCTTCAAAAGGCAAAAAAAAAAAAGATTACAATAATTTTGGAAACAGATCTACTCTAAACAGCTGGAAGTCAGTCAAACCATGCATGTTGGGGTTTTCTTTTTACTGATATCTTTGGATATATATGAATATGCCCTAATCACTGTTTCTAAAGATAGTAGAGCAAAAAAGTTACCAAAACGTCTACCATGTTTATCACGCGTGGCAATACACATACTGAATTTTTAATATTGCAAAGTCATGGGGAACAAACTTGAATTGGTTTGCCAATGTAAAAGGTTATTGATTTAAACTGACTTTTTTACTGGCATAGCTCTGGTTTTCTAACCAAATTTATAACACAGCAGTTTCCAAAGGAAGTAGAGGAAAAATAGTCAGTCTTGATTAAGTTTGGAAATTGTCTCTTGGAAACAGAAAAACTACTACTTTGTCTGTCTAAAACCTCCAAGCTGTAACTTAAACCTAAACTCCACTGTATCAAGCATTACACAAATAATATAAGCACAATGGAGTACTGGCACACAACTGTCCTCCTTTGCATCTGCTTGGTTTCCTATACATTTACATGAGTCTTGTCCTATAAACCAAGAGTGTGATTTGCAGCTGAGAAGTTGTCCAAGTGAAAACGTGTTTATAGTTTTTTTATCTAGTAAGCAGAAGTTTCCCTGTTTCCAATCCCACCTGAGCTAACAAAGCCTCCTTCCTCATGAATCTGCAACACAACAAACATAGTAGGAAGCAGGTATAGATTTATAAAATGTTCCATCCTTCCAGCTTGTTTTATATCAATACTCTTGATTTACAACCTATCCTGGAGACCCCATAGCTAGAAATATCACATTATAAGTTATCACTATTATAACTAGAACTAAAAAGATTTGGTTTTTTGTAAAAGAGCCTCCTGTATTTCTGCTAAAACACAAACTGAGAATCCTAAGTCAACAATTTTATAAGAAACTGCAAGAAAACCAGTAAGGCAAAACCTTTACCCTTATGTAAAAAAAATAATACCATTAAAACTTAGCTGAACACTAACATGCTTATTACATTTCAGAAGGCCATTCTCTATCTTTTCCTTTGTGTCAAAGATGTTTAAGCTCTTCAATTTGTACAGCCTTTTTTTTTTTTTCCAGCGGGGTTGGGGATGGTGACAGTAGGACTGGATTTCTCACACAGCAGAATTCCTTCTCTCCCTTCTCTTAGTTATGCTTTGCAGACTTTCAGAAGCTTCTTTAGTTATGTCAGAACTCACCTGCACAAAAGCTCCAGAGAGCAAAGTGCACTATGAACCTTGCTCCTTCTTGGTATATTGCATGCTTTTTTCATATATGTGCTATTTTGTAACTGTATAAAGGATGTAATTTGTATATACTACAGAATACTATATAAAAAGAAAAAAAATCTTAAAACTGATATAAACAGGAGATAAGAATGACTGATAAAAGCAAGAAGGATTATGTCCTTGGTGCCAACAAAAGGGGAAAGAACTGCCCCCAAAACCTGAAAATGAACACGAGAGATGTTAGGTTCCAATTAAACTTTGAGGGATGTGGGATTTGTGTTACAAAATGCCACCATATTGCCCATATTTACATAGGTACCTTTGTCAAAAAATTGAAAAAGATATTACAAGACAATAATGATAAAAATATGTATACATCATTGTACACTACATGTACACATTAGAGGCTTGCTGGAAATGAAAATATTTTTAAAACTAACAAACAGACAACATATATCACGTAAACATTACAAACCTCTAGTTTTGCATCCAGATCTGCATCTGAAGCCACAACATGTTCATCTTCCTTTTTTCCTGTAACTTTTATAAGAGTTTGCTTTGTTTTCCAGTATTTCTGTTGCATTTTATTGACCACAGATTTTTCTTGGCTTTGAGCATATTGGTCATAAAATTCCCTTGGGTAATTGCTAGAATATTCAAGAAATAAAATTGCAAAACTTCAATAGGATGCTTAAAAAGTAGGTTTAACATGGTAGGATTAATACATTTCCATCAAGAATATTCCACTTGCATACAGACATATATCCTAACATATTTCCTCACTATGCATTAACAACAAAGCAATTAAATTAGTACTCTGTTGGAAAATAATACACTGAATTCAATTTGAATCTTTAGCATGCAGTACTGCCAAATAATCAGTTGCAAAGAATTCTTCCCGATGCATTACAGAATGATTTATAGTCTGTGGAATTAACTTTTTGTATTTATTTATCTAATAGGAGAGTTTCAAGTAAACCAGTAGAGTTCCTTAAGCAGGCAGCAATTTTTCATACAATTTCAGCTGTGTTAGGATTTCATAAAGTTCATTTCATGAATGGAATTAAGACTACTTCTTGATTTCCCTTTTTTACAATCGAATAATAAAGAATTAGAAGAACACTCGTCTCTCTTTAGCATGCTGTGCAAAATACCTCACATCTGGCTTTATGCAATGACTACAAGACAACTATAGGTGCATAACAGGTAATCTTTTTTTCAAGGATCATTTTCTACTGACAGATAGAATTATAGAATTGTAGAATTGTTTTGGTTGGAAGAGACCTTTAAGATTATTAAGTCCAACCATTAAGCCGGCACTGCCAAGTCCACCACTAACTCATGTCCCTCAGTACAACATCTACCTCCAGGGATGGTGACTCCACCACTTCCTTGGGCAGGCTGTTCCAGATCTTGACAACCCTTTAGGTGAAGAAATTTTTCCTGATGTCCAAATCAAACCTCCTCTGGTGCAACCTGAGGCCATTTCCTCCTGTCCTATCACTTGTTACTTGAGAGAAGAGACCACCCCCGCCTTGCTACTATCTCCTTTTGGGTAGCTGTAAAGAGCAGTAAGATCTCCCCTGAGCCTCCTTTTCTCCAGGCTAAATAATCCCAGTTCCCTCAAATGCTCCTTACAGTGCTTGTGCTCTAGACCCTTCACCAGCTTCATTGCCCTTTTTTGAATACACTCCAGCATCTCCATATCTTTCTTGTAATGAGTGGCCCAAAACCTTATTCAAGGTGCAGCCTCATCAGCACTTCCCTAGTCCTGCTGGCCACAGTATTTGTCACACAAGCCAGGATGTCGTTGGCCTTCTTGGCCACCCAAGCACAATGCTGGCTCATATTCAGCTGGCTGTTGACCAACACCCCCAGGTCCTTTTCCTCTCACCAGCTTTCCAGCCAATCTTCCCCATGTCTGGAGCACTGCATGGAGTTGTTGTGACCCAAGTGCAGGACCTAGCACTTGGCATTGTTGAACCTCATACCACTGGCATTGGCCCATGGATCCAGCCTGTCCAAATCCATCTCCCAAGCCTCCCTACCTTCAAGCAGATCAATGCACCTGCCTAACTTGATGTCATCCACAAACTTACTGAGGATGCCCTCAGCTAGAACATTGAAAAAGATATTAAAGAGAACAGGCCCCAATACTGAACCTTGGGGATCACCACTTGTGACTGGCCGCCAACTAGATGTAAGTCCATTCACCACTACTCTTTGGGCCCAGCTGTACAGCAGACCATAGACCCATCCAAGCCATGAGCAGACAGTTACTCCAGGAGAATGCTGTAGGAAACAGTGTCAAAAGCTTTAGTAAAGTCCAGGTAGATAACATTCACAGCTTTTCCCTCATCCACTTTGTCAAGTTAGAAAAGTAGGACCTGCCTTTCATAAACTCATGCTGACTGAGCCTGATCACCTGGTTGTCCTTTATGTGCCATGTGATGGCACCCAGGATGATCTGCTTCATAACCTTCCCTAGTACCGAAGTCAAACTGACAGGCCTGTCAGTCTGATCCAGTTCCCTGGATCCTTACAGTCCTTCTTGTAGACAGGCATCACATTTGCTAACGTCCAGACAACTAGGACCTCCCTGGTTAGCCAGGGCTGCTGATAAATGATGGAAAGTGGCTTAGTGAGCACTTCCCTCAGCTCCCTTCGGTGGATGCCATCTGGCCCCTTAGACTTCTGTGTGTCTAAGTGGTGTAGTAGGTCACTGACTATTTCCTCTTGGATTATGGAAGCTTCATTCTGCTCCCCATCCCTATCACCCAGCTCAGGGGGCTGGGCACTCAAAGGACAACTGGTCTTACTGTTAAAGACTGAGGCAAAGAAGGCATTCAGTACCTCAGCTTTTTCCTTGTCCTTGGTCACTATATTTCCCCCTGCATCCAACAGAGGATGGAGATTCTCTTTAGTCACCCTTTTGCTTTTTATGTATTTACAGAAATGTTTTTTATTGTCTTTTATGGCAGTCACCAGATTAAGTTCTATTTGGGCTTTGGCCTTTCTAATTTTCTCCCTGCATAGCCCCACAGAATCTTTGTAGTCTTCCTGAGTGACCTGCCCTTTCTTCCATAGGCTTTCCTTTTCTTCCTGAGTTTTAGCCAAAGGTCCAGCCTTCCTGGACTCCTTTGCCCTTCAGGACTGCCTCCCAAGGGACTCTGTCAACCAGGCTGCTAAACAGGTCAAAGCCTGCCTTCCAGAAGTCCAAGGTGGCAGTTCTGCTGATCCCCCTCCCTACTTCTCCAAGAACTGAAAACTCTACCATTTTGTTTGTTTCACAGGAGCTTATTACTTATTTCAGTTATTTTTAATCAGTGAGTCAGGAGACAGTGCCTTAATCACCAAAGAGATTGTAAGAAATTAAACTGGAAGTGAGCAAGAACAAAATTTAAAAAGCACTTACACACAACACTTCTTGGCTTCTTCCCCAAACTTAAATGGGTAAATGTCTTGGCTTTGAAATTCTACCCCAACATTAGTTCCAAGAGTTTAATTTACAAAATTTCATTAAAATTAAAATAAAGTCCTTTTTGGTGATACAGCATAAAATAAACCACACATGCAAAACATCTCACATTTGCTATGGAACTCTGTACAAACAAACTGTTATGCACTCTGACAACAGACCTATCAACTCAGGTGAAACCTATATTGACCTGATATATGCTGCACCTTTACAATACAAAATCCACAACTCAAATAACAAGAAGATCTTCATGCATGATGAGAAAACAGACTATGAGAATTTAATAAAAATAACATTACTTTAAAAATAATAATAATTAAAAAATTGAACCGCTCACAAAGTAGTATAAATACCCTAACTGTCTGGCTAGTTGTGTGCTTTAACTTCTGCTACAGCTGTGCAAATAACATATCTCAGTTCAATGATCAAGTGAAGAAAACACCATAATTCACCTGATGTCAACCAGCCTTGATATCTACCTCACTAGAGGTCACTAGAAATTCTGGGGGCATGGGGCAAGGAATAAAGACGAGTTATTAATATGAGGTCACACACACACACAAAAAGCTACAATCAATACAGATTCCTGAACTAGAGACTGATAAATCAGTTGAAGGAATAAGAGGTATATTATCTTTTAGCACCACACACCAATTCAGCTTCTAATTTTATTTGGAGAATTTACTTACGCTTAAAATAATGAAAGATTCTTGGTAATCACATTACTGAAAAATTCAGTGGATAATTTTTACTGTTAGACACTTGTCAGTATCTTTTAAAATAGATTTTGTGTCCAGTAATCATGGACACAGTATTTTGTTAAACAGTCAGAAAATACATCCAAAAGAAGGATGTACTTTCATTCTGAAGTTTATGGCCATTGATATACCTCTTGAAATACAAGAGTTCATACACTTCTTTCCATCAAGTAGGAAATTGATAACATGCTCTTTTTCTATCTAGTCAATTCACTTGTTTTTCCATTCTTTGGCAGTTTTTCATTTTTTAATTTATTCTTTTTAAACAGAATGTCTACCAGTGACTTTGTACAAATGTGTGATAGGCTCAGGCAGTGACAAATCAACATGCCAAGCACTTTAGAGTAAAAAAAAAAAAAGATCAGGGTACTTACTACTTATGACCTTCCATGTTTGTTTCCTTCAGACACTTAAATAAAATAAGAAATTATCAGTTAATACAAACATCTTTAAAACGTATTTTTCAAGTGAGACACTAGAAAATTACCTTTTCACATAGAAAATTACTATGCTATAGCATCTTGTTTACTATGTTATAACTGAAAATTTTTCCATCTGTGGACCAAATGCATTACTTGTGTAACACACAAGTCTTGCTTAAATCCATGACAAACACATTTAAGTGGTGACACTGATGCTGCCAATTATTATGTTAACATATTTTCCAGGCAAAGGTAAGTTTACCTGGCATAAATTCAGTGACTTTTGACAAGGCAATCCAAAATTGTCCATGCTAGGCATCTTCCTCAGTCAAGTTTTTTTCCCCATAATTTTAGCCACAACAAAGTTCAGATATACTTTTGTCCATGTCCCACTGATCTAGTGGGACATGTTTTTAAGAACACTAGCTATACCATGTCTTGAGTCACAGACATTAAATTTAACCACCAGATGTTTGGGGGTTTTTTATGTGGGACAGCACAATTCCTGAGGAGAGAATATGATTTGTATGCATTTGGACTTTGGATTTTATAAGTTAGCATCACCAGCTTGGACACTCAAGCCTCCCACTATATTTTGAGGTGGCCATATAGTGCACACATCACTTCCTACCAGTAAGTGACCACACACTCCTTCCAGGCCAAACTTACTAAAAGTTACTTACAAAAGCAAAGCCAGACACTCATTATAAACAACAAGAACCTGGCTTCTCCTCTGCTGCTTTCAGAGAGGAGTTTATTCTCCAGCATACAAACAGAGGCACTGGAGATGAGACCAAAAAGAAGCTGGTCAGATGGTGCTGCTGGGAAATAGCCTTTGGTAAGACCAGGCACAGAAGGAACACACCAGGCTGCACTGAGATGTGAAGCTGATTGACTGAGAAAAGCGCAATGGAAAAAGCAGCTAGGAAGGTAATGGTGCTGAAACTGAACTTTGGCACTAATCTGGGTGAAAGAGAAAAGCGGCTGCAACCGGGAGACGTGACACTGGAAAAATATCTAGGACGGTGCTTCTTACAGACAGTGTGGTTAGCACTGAAGTGGCAGAGGGGCTGGAACAGACTGCAGGAACTCAAACAAGGGAGTGCAAACAACCTGAGTGCTTCCTGCAACCATGAAGCACATGTACCTCCATTTGAAGCCAAATGGAGCCAAGTCCCAGATTTCCAATTCTAACTTTTCTGCTGTCAGTACCTGTGAAACTTCCTGGCAAAGTTCCACGAGATGCTGAAAGATTATAACAGAGCAGGAAATCTTTCAGAATTGGAATTTTTGTGATGTGCTTATAGGCACTGCAGGAGAAACCATGAGAAAATTCATAACTGTCTTCAGAGAACAGTTTAAATGTAAAGGCCAACAGCTAAACAACAAAGAGGAAGAAAAAACTGCTTCAGATTGTTTGTGTTATAGCACCACCGAGTCAGACAAAATACAGAATGGAGAGCATTGGTCATGGCTTTGCTGTAGTTTCTACAGCCATAAGGCACAGGCAACATTAACTCCAGCCTTCTAACACCTTTATACTAGACTTTATTGTTTTAATAGTGGTCCTCCTTAAGTCAACTGTGGGTGTGTGTGAGTGAGATAAGAACATGGGATTTAGCTTGTATACCCATCCATGACTCACTTACTCAGCAGCACACTTGGTTTGGCAGGAAGCAAAGAACAGTCTATCTAGATGGAATAACATGCATATTACGTGGAATAAAGTGTAAACAACCAACATGGGGAACAAGTCTAAGGCACTGACCTTACACACTGTACACTTCCACTTGACTCTCCTGGAAACCAGTGTCCCTGGGGGGAGACAAAAAAAAAAAAAAAAAAAATTCAGGATCACAGTGAAACACTTCTCATTTGCAAGCATAGTTTACACTCTTTCTACCTGAACATCTGAGCTTATATTTTGACTCTGGAATATTCTTAGTTACTCTCTTCTGAGTCCTACATAGCACACCAATGCTGTTAAGATATTATTTGTGGAGATTTTTTTGTTCCAAGTGAGGTCTGTATCATAGCTATGAGGACAGCATTTTCATGCTATGAAAATGAGGGCATGTATTTCCTGTCCTGCTGTGTGGTATTTGAGGTGTTTGAGGCTACAAGACCTGCTGGGATAGCACTGTACGAGTGATTAGCATGGAAGGACACAGAAACATAGTCTTACTTACACCACCTGTTGGAAATAGCTCCTGGCATGTGGCATCACCCAAAACATGCTGGGAGAGAGAAAGGTTCCAGAGTTCTAGGTGGGAAAGACAAAAACTATACCAGGAAGATTGCAGCAATTAAACAGTGGGAAACAAGCAGCAGCTCCATGCTCAAGCTCAATCCCCAGGCCTGTTTTCTTTCTAGTATAGAGCTAGATTTTGGTCCTAAATGAGAATTCAGCTTGTACAAGGACAGCTTAGTAAGCACGGGCATTGAGAAAACAGAATTGTGGTTGCTCAAAAAGAAATCAGATGACTTTTGGCAAGGCCTGCAGTATTTACCCTACCAATTTCCATCAAAGTGTTCCTGGATCCCATTCCTTCTAGATGCTATTCAAAGAACTTTCATAAAAAGAGACCAGTTATGCCTCAGAAGACCCAGCTGAGTTTCACCTTTCTCAGTGACTGAGAACACCCTAGAAAATCTGGATGTCCACTACTATTATGCCACTCTTTTAGCTGTTCATTTAGGCCCCAAATGTGCATTTGGTTTGGGTCCCACAGATCTCAATGGGACCCTAAACAATTTCCATTCACACAGACCTTGTTTCAGGTTAGATAGAATTGTGTAATATTTGCACTGTAGACTAATTCATATTTCATGTTTCAGCATCGACATTAGAGACAGAAACAAAGAAAACATAATAAAGTAATAGTTACTCAAGCTAGATGTAGTTGATATTCTATTACCAGAGTTCTCATGTTTGTATCTGAGTTCTGCTGCAAATGTATCAATTTTTAGCTTGTAATGTTGGGATTTTATTTTTAAGAAAAATCCAGTCTTACTAGACAGGTCATATCCTTAACTGGGTTTTCAGGAGGAGCTCAGGACAACTGTGTGATCTTCAAGGTCAACTTACTCAAAGCACATAGAATAATTTAGGTTGATACAGACCTTTAAGATCATCAAGTCCAACCATTAATCCAGCACTGCCAAGTCCACCGCTAAACCAAGTCACTCAGCAGCACATCTACACATCCTTTAAATACTTCCAGGGATGGTGACTCAACCACTTCCCTGGGCAGCCTGTTCCAATCCTTGACAGCCTTTTTGGGGAAGAAACTTTTCCTAATATCCAACCTAAACGTCTCCTGGTGCAACTTGAGGCTATTTTCTCTTGTCGTATCACTTGTTACTTGGGAGAACAGACTGACCACCGCCTCACTACAATCTCCTTTCAGGTAGCTGTAGAGACCAATAAGGTTTCTTCTCAGCCTCCTTTTCTCCAAGCTAAACAACCACAGTTCCCTCAGCCGTTCCTATAGAGCTTGCACTCTAGATCCTTCACTAGCTTCACTGCCCTTCTTTGGAAATGGTCCAGCACCTCAATGTCCTTCTTGTGGTGTGAAGCCGAAAAGTGAACACAGATGCAGCCTCATCGATGCTGAGTACAAGGGGACAATCACTTCCCTACTCCTTCTGGCCACACTATTTCTGATACAAGCCAAGACGCTTTTGGCCTTCTTGGCCATGTGAGCACGCTGCTGGCTCATGTCCAGCCGGCTGTCAACCAACATACCCAGGTCCTTTTCTGTTGGGCAACAGCATGAACAGCCCATTTCTATGGGCAGAAAGTTGAGCACCTGTGGCAGAAGGCCAGGATGGATTAATTTTAATGAACTCAAATGCAAAAGTAATACATACAGAAGATGAAGGCAAGGACAGGTTGCTCAGGAGAATGCAAAAGCATTGCCTGACTATGCAGGGATGGAATTAGAACAGCCAAAGCCATGCTGTGGTTGAACCTAGCAAGGGACACAAAGGGCAAGAAGTACTCTGCAAAAACCAGTGGCAGCAAAATGCAGGCTAAGAAGGACACAGGCCCACTGTGTGACAGAAGATATGGAAAGACAGAGGGACATTTTTGCCTTGATTTTCATTGAAAGTTCTGCCCCGTGGCTCTCTAGTTTTCTGAGCCTACTGTCAGGGTCTGTGGGTATGTATCATTACCTGTATCACAGAAAGATTGAGTTAAGATATACCTAAGCCACTTGGACATAGACAAGTCCGTGAAACCAGACAGAATGGATCTTGGGAGTGCTGATGGAGCTGGCTTATGTCATTGTAACGTTGTTCTCTCTGTTCTCTTGGAGGTTATGGTGATTAAAAGAGGTGGCTGATGATTGGAGAAAGACAAACACTATATCCATCTTCAAAAAACACAGCAAAGAAGATCAGAGAAACTTCAGGACCACCAACTTTACCTTCAGTTCCTGGAAGGATCATGGAGAAAACCCATCTGGAAACCATTCCCAGCCACATGAAAGACAAAAAGATGAGTGGGAACAGCCAGCATGGACTTTTTAAGGGCAAATCATGCCTGACTAACCCGACTGCTTTCTACTATGAAGTGACTACCTCTGGGATGTTGTAGGCTGATTTTGGCAATGCTTTTGTCGTGGTGTCTCACAGAATCCTTACTGCCTCTTGTGGGATCACATCTGGAGAAGCGTCCAGTTTTGGGCTCTCCAGAAAAGAAAAATGCTGGCATACTGGAGTGGCTCCACTGGTCAGGGTCTGGATCCCATAACATACATATGTTCAACTATAAGACCATCAAGCTAACACGAGGCCTTACTGCTGTCTACAACTACCTAATGAGAGATGTGGAGCAAACAGTCAAGCTCTTCTCAGAGATGCGCACTGGAAGGACAAGTGGCCATGGACACAAGCAGAAACATGTGAAATTCCAACAATATAGACAGGACACTTTTTGCCATGAGGGTGGTCAAGCCCTGGAACAAGGCACCCAGTGCTGGACATGGCCCCAAGCAATCTGCTCTAGCTGGCCCTGGTTGAGCAGGAGGCTGCACCACGTAATTTCCAGTGCTCCCTTCCAACCTATCTGATCCTGTGGAAATTTGTACAATGCAAAAGAAGACAAGATTGGAGAGCAGCAAGTTTGCTGCTACCATTGGTTCAATACAGAAGACTTTCCACAAGAATGGTGTAAATGGACAGCACAATAACATTGCACCATGACCACTATGGCTACACACACAGAGATAAAAAGTATAATACATTTTCTTTCTAAGAATTATCTACAATATTTTCAGCTTTTAGTTATGTTGTTTATTTTCATTCACAGTTGAAACTTTTAACATTAACAGTTTTCATTCTTCAGATATTGCTACATATACAATGTAATTTGTCCCTGAAGTCATTTAAGAAGGCCATAATTCATTTATTTTTACAATAAAATCTCTAACTTCTTATGTTGTTACTGTCTACTCCAAGTGCAGGAATCAAAAAGGTTTAAGATATTGGTTCAACTGTAACAAAATACATGTTTAAAAGCATCTGGGATAGCAGGAAGCTTTTTCTTTAAAAAAAAAAACAAACCCAAAGTCTTAAGTCTATCCACAAAAAGTGAGAGATGCTAATAAAAGGGGACTGGAAACAGCCCAGGAAAGTATCCAGGAATTAAAAAGAGCACTTCCTAACCATGTAACAAAGAATCCCTACAGTTGTGAAATACTGTCCCTGAGGCTGCAGAAAGAGACCAAGGAATGAGCACATAACCTTTGACTACTTTAGGTTTTGAACTCTGTTATGCTTTCAAAGAACAAGATATAAATGTCCTGAACAGATGTGACAAGAGAATTGCTCTTCGCTAAAACTGACTACAATGGAAACACATTACACGCACTGGAGTCCACCAGTACATTCCCCAAAAACTGCAGTCAAACTTAATTTTAACCTATTTTATCATACAGTTTTATATAACAAAAGAAACTTAATTTGCCACAAGGAGTTGATGTAAGGGACTTTTAATTTTTTCTTCCTAGTGTATTAAGATTTTTAAAAAGTTTCAATAAATATTATTATGCTGACACTGACTAAAATAAGAGAAAAAAGAAAAACATAAAGCATTCATAACCCCATTGGAAAGCATTTGTATCAGAAAGTTTCCATTCCCTTTGATGATAAAGACTTACGCAACATTGGTGATCTCCCTGACAGACAGCCTTTACCTTGGCAAACAAAAGGTAGGGATACTCCAGATATTGGGGGGAAGGGAAGCAAACATAGGTGCTCTGTAGCATGCAAGGGAAAGTGGTGCTACATTACAGCTGACTGTACACGAATCCACAGTTACTGTTGCACAGTGCTGGATCTGAGGTTTCCTGAAGAAGACCACACACAGCCCCAGTAATTTTGCAAGTGCTTCCCAGTGTTTTGAGACAGATGCTGCCTCAGTTTTAGCACCAAACCTGAGCTGGCCATTTTTGTAACAAGTCTTACCAGAACACAAGGGACCGAAGTGCTGAAACACTTGTTCCTGTACAGAACCAGCTGGGTTCAGAAGCTTAGAATGCCCCAGCAGACCCTCTGAGGAGCCACCAAGAAGCTTCAGCATGGTGTTCCACAAAGCTCCCATGTTTGCAGACTGATAGCAGCAAGGACTGGCAGAGCCTATGGGCCTGGACACCATGAAATACAGACGAACAGTTCCTACAGGCAGCCTGGCTGCAGAAGCGGCACAGCTGCACTCACACAGTCCCCTGCCACAGCTAACAAACAAAACACAAGGGAACCAGGATGGCCCTGCAAGGAGCCAACTATGGCACCTCTGCATCTGCAGCAGAGTTTACCTGAGTTGTAGGCTATTTACCCACAACTTACTGCCACGGGAAGCCAAAACAGCTGGAATGCATGCAAAAGTTCACAGTGCTCCTGGCCTACCGCATCACCCCATCTTCCTACTGAGATATTTTATTAGCCATGATGCTGGAATGAAACTGGATGGAAGACATTCTGATTAGCAAATGACATTTCTATTCCTACAGAAAGTCCTCTGATTCTCTATATTCTTTAAGACCATTTGAATACACCATCTACATTCTTCTGTGCAAACGGGAAAATGCTTTCATGGTGTTTTGAGTGATTTAAAATCCGGCATACCCTAGGCTTACCTTCCAGCTCATGCTCTGTACAACATTTGTACATGCTTGCTTCCCTTTTTTAGATTTATTACTTGTACTTTGCTGCAGCACAAGTTGTCTGGTTTCCCAAGAGTTGAACAACTTTATACAAGTAGTATCCGAAGGTTATTCATAAGAGACAGTATGGGTGCCTTCTCTTCAACAGCTAAATTGATAATAAACAATTTTGTATATCAACATCACTCAGGTATTTTTTCTTTTCCAATGAGCATGAATACAGGGAGTGTCATGCAGCAAGGTGGAGCTCAGATCTTAATGCTCTCCTCGGTTATGAGAAAATAAATTTTTAAAAAAATATTTTCCCTTAATTCAACTATCTCTCCTTGGCTGAGCACTGGTTACATAGCTCTTACTGTGCTCTTAGCTCAGCTACAGAAGAAAGCAGTAAGCCGCCACAAACAGTAATCTTTTCAACTATGAAGACTGTAACTTTTACAACAAACTGTTGCTCTAATCACAACTTCTCAGAAGCAAGTGATGAGCTGAAATCTTTGTAAAAACATTATAAATGCTGATCTACAGATGACCTACCATAGTTATGTAGGAAGGCAGTAGATTGAACAACACATTCTCTTGAGATGCATCCAGAAACAACAAAAGGGAACTGAATGAGAGGCAGAGCAGGATTCTGCCACCCTTACGTCAAAGTGATGTGTTCACTGAAAAGGACACAGAAGCATCTATACTTTCATTGATAGCGTGGTCCTCTCAGTTTACTGTCCTTCCAAAGCAGCTAATAAGTTCTGTGCTTCTTCAAATCTGAACAGATTCTCTGAACCCTAAAAACCCTGCAACTTATAACTTCAAATACCATAGAATCATGCATTGCAGTTGATTTACTTAACAGTTCAATTAAAACCAATAATCTCCCAAGCAACTTTTAATACAGTAATAGTAGAGTGGTATTAAGCAATGAAAAACACGAATAATTTTAAGTTCCATCTGTAAAAGTTAAGAGTGATAGTTTCATTTAGGTAAAATACTCTGAAGGAAAGAAAATGTGCTTAGGTGAGGGAATCCATGCCACCTGTGCCTCCAACAGCTATCAGTTGACAGCCTATCTGCCCCTGCTCTGCTCCCTGGAAGCTGTGATCAAACTGAATCAAGTAAATGGGCCTTCAAAGCAAGAAGCAGTCTTACTGCAAGACGAAGATTTGGCAGGGCACAGTTATATCTTCTCTGGTATGTCTACAAACATGCAGACCAGGAGCTTCAAATTGCATTTTACTTTGCCTTTCCTGAACAAGAGAGAATAGAACAGCCTCATGATTTGAATTATCCATATTGTCAACACAAGGAAAGAATGAAATCTGAAGTCTGGGCATGTATATAGGCATTTAGCATCAAGATTATAGGCAGACTTAGAAGTATTCCTACTCTTAACCACATGAACAGCTACCACCATAATTCAGCTGAAATTAATCTAGAGTTTAAGTTATATCAATATGACAAATGACAAGATTTAATTTTTCCTCTAAAGCTCTTACGGTTCACCACTGATGTTCTAATCCTGCAGAATCATCCACACTTACTTTTAAATCCAGGAATATTTTCATTCTGTTAAGACTACTCACTGATACTCTTGTTTATTAATTCCAAAAGTTTGCAGAATTGGTCTGCAAGTGCTGCATCAGAAGTTCCTTCCATTCACCACAATTTTCTGTCTATTCGTTTGTCTCAGACAGACCCATAGCCTTGCTACTTGTCCTGGGAAGCACGTACCTTACAGATTATCCACAACTTCCCAGGAAAAGAAACACTGCAATTTTACAAGGGAGTTGTATCAAAATAATTACTCTTTCAATCTATTTTAGGAGCTGACATCTAGAATGAAGTTCCATAGGTTCTTAAAAGCAGCACAGGGTGAAACAGCATCTGTTATACAGAGAGGGACTCCTGCTATACTCATACACCTGGGAGATGCTGAGAGAGAGAGAAATTCATGCTGTTCGAGCCCATTTACCCAACCGTGGTGCCCCAATTACCATACAAGCCTCGCAAACACTAAGCCCCTGTACCAATAGGGAATAGAACCTCCAACGGGAAACTCTGAGCACTTGAATGAGAGCCTCACTGCTCTCTTCTCAGTGCACAGCAACAATGGTTTCTGTGTGAAGCACCTGGACTACACAGTTAAATCATGCAGCAAGAGCACTTCTCTACTTCTCTTACAACTGCGATTTCATGGTGGTCTGTTGAATTACTGTGGAAAAAAGATTCAGCAGCACATTGTGCTTGGGACACAGTCACATCCCATAAGTCCAGTGGAACCAATATTTTCCTTAACCTCAAGCACTTCTGTAACTAATGTTTCTATGCACAATTTCTTCCATTTCCTTCTCCACTCTATCAGGGTTTATGAGACACCGCAGCAAAAAGTTCATTTATTCCATTCCATTTATTCATTCACCTTGATATCTCAAAGGATTAAAACCACCAAAAATCAAAAACAAAAATCAACATACAGAAAAGCCCCAACCATGTACTTAAAACAGCAGCAGTATCAGATAAATTGGAGTCTGTTTTCCAAGGAGGTAGCTTGAGCCAATATAACACTCCTTTTCCTTTCTTCTTCAAGCTAGTATAAATTGTGTGTAGAAAAAAACACAGCAATACAGGCAGGTATCTTAAATGACTACCACTGTGTGATTAAGGACTTGCACCATTAGAAACCATGCATAAGGTATGAAGAAACCTGGATGTTTTGAGTCCTCTTCTCATTTTGTAGCACTACCTAGGCACCTGTCCGCTAACAGTACATCCAGCAAAAGGAGCAATAGTATTAAGTATATAATGTCAATATGTCCTTCACTGAATTTTACAGTGGACTCTTAATACTGTCTATGCAGGGCAGATGCCCAATAGCTACTGCAGACAGCACTGTGAGGAGTTACTTTATTCCAAAAACAATTATCATGCTTCTAATGTTTCAGAATACCCAATTAACATAGGAAATTATTCTGCTTAATTTCCTGGTGTAGTCTAAACAGAGGATGATATCCAGGGCCCTGTTTCTTATGCTATCACTTAGTCTTTTATTTTTCTATCCCCAACTCTGATATGTACAAGATAATTGAAGACAATGACAGATAAACAGAGCAAATTTGCATATTGGAAATTTATTGCTCACTTATATCTAGAACTTAAAAGAGTATCAATCTGTCTGAACAGCACTGGTTTTCAGTACTTGAGCAGTTAGAGCTAAGTTTTAGCCAATATGAAAAAGCGGCAATTTGGCACTATGTTACCATGATTTTTAAAACCTGTGCTTGCTCCCACAAAGTTCAAGAACCAAGTCAACCATTAGTATTCCTCTCTAAAAAACAATTTTGATTTTGTGTTTATTTGGTACTATATGCCTATCATATTATTCCAAAGACTATCAAGTCCAACTTACAGGCACAAGTGATCTCCTCCTTTCTAGAGTATAACATGTATTGAAAGGACACATGATGCTGATTTGGTTTTGTTGTTCGGGTTTTTTGTTTGTTCGTTTCATTTTTTTAAACAGGTGAACAACAAATTCCTAAAAACAGTGGTTTATCTCAAAAACACTGATAAGAATGGCACATGTGGTCATGACCTGGTACCTGTAGTCTCAGAACACAGTATTTCCAATAAATGCTTGTAGACTCATAGTCGAAAGATTGACAAGCAAACAACAGCCCTTTCTAGGTAAGTTAACTTGCATGCAGAACTTCATAATTTACAGACACAGATATTTAATTACACAAAATTAATTTTAAACTCCTTTATAGGATTATACTGCTTTTCAGCTGCTTATTGTGAAAGAATATAAGAACGGCACATAGTATCAGTTTGCCCTCACATAATATCTTGTACTTTACTACCAACATCCCACTTATATTTGTGAAGAACACTAAGTGAATGTCTTTAGGAAAGAACCAGGCAAGTAAGACTATGTGTGTTTTGTGGAAGAATAATTTGAATATAAATTGTCTAGTGGTGGGTCTAACCTGACTACGAAAATGAGCAAAGCTGGGGATATATGCAACCCAGTATTTAAGCTCAATCTAAAATGCAGACTTGCTTAGCTTCTCTGAAATGACTATCCAATTGTTTTGTAATACACATTTGTTCTCTTAGTTTAAAAAACAGTGATTTTAAACTTAGTAGCCAAATACTATTCAAGAAAATGCCATATGGAACACCTGCTGTGCATAGATTATAAAAGACAACAGGAAGATGGTTTTTGTGACACATTCTACCCATTATCAGTCTGGAGTCTTAATCTTAGGAAACCTTCCCTTTGTAGAACCTATGAGAAAAGCAGTGGATGTACAAAAAAACCCCACTAAACTCTTTTCACATGTATACTATACTAAATATGAAAAAACCATAGTTTTGTAAGTTCAAAGTAATAGCTCTCTTATTTAGATACCCTATTTGCTGACACAGTCAACGCTCTCAGGTTTCTGCCTCCCTCCTGCCTTTCCATCCATACAGAAGCCAGGAAGCAATGGTATTATACTCGAGGAGAAACAATGCTGGGGGAGGGAAACAGGGGAAAATAATTTTCTCTAGATTCCCTCAGGAGATCATTTCACATCCATGGATAAGAGATTTGATTAACAAAATGTTTTTAGCATGCACAACAACACTACAGGGTGATCATCTTTCACTGTCCTTTGAGTACACACCAGCTCAAAACAGGCTGTATATTTTTGATGGATGTGTAGTCCACCCAACTTTTACATTACTGTTCTCAGATCCTGGCACACCAGCCGACTGCTCCTAAATCAGCAGTGATCCCTAAGAAGCTACTTGCAAGACAGACCTGAGCGCCGTTTCAGTGACTCAGAACAGAGAGTTCCTAAGGTTGACGTAAGCAATTGCATAACCGGTCAAAATGCACCTCAGTTTGCTATAGCTAACAATAGCTACAGGAAAAACTACCGTGAGACTATTATTACGAGCAACACTTAAAAGGTCAAATGTTTCTACTGTTCTTGACTGCTTGGCTCTTCATTTAACATTCTTAACTCTCCAGGCTTATTTTTTTAATGCTTCTGCATCGTGTAGCATAATTTTGTCTTTAGAGTGATTTTATGGTTCAGAAGTGGCAAAATGTCTTGAAGAATGAACTACTTCAGAGCAACATTGTTGGAGGAGACTGTGAAAAAAGTATTAATAGGAGACTTTGAGGACAATTCTTGACTTATAGTTTAGCTGAGATATTAGCACATTTTTTTCTGCCAACTTGTACCAACAGCT
The DNA here is from genome assembly GCA_033124195.1 of Coracias cyanogaster. Classification (NCBI taxonomy): domain Eukaryota; kingdom Metazoa; phylum Chordata; class Aves; order Coraciiformes; family Coraciidae; genus Coracias; species Coracias cyanogaster. Next base: position 16,342 of record JAVSBS010007904.1, on the reverse strand, counting down.
TTCAACACTAGTTGAAGAGTGGAAAGAGCTGTTATTATTCATTTATTCTAGAAAAGGTTACTTGGGAATTCATCAGAAAAAATTAGCAGCCCTGTAAAGTATGGGTAATAGAGAAGAACAGGCAAGATGGGTTGCTTGAAACTCTGCTAAGGGAGAAATCTGCAACACTGTAGTAGGCTTCAACAGGAATTTTACTTTGCACTATGTGATTCCTTCTACATCCCAATAATATAATCTTGTGAAAGAAAATTTTTAAAGAAATCTTCCTCTTCCATACAGTCATAACTGGTCTTCCTGAACCTGCAAACCTTCAGTAACACACATATTTGAATTTCAGCTCCCACAAACACAACAGAAGAAACCACTGTTATCTAAAAAGCACTTAATTGTTTCTAAATTAAGAAGACAGGAAATTCCAATTACAGGCACCTAACTCTTGAGTGCACTGTTCAAACCTTTCTGGATATAACATGCTTCACCCATGAAGTTTTGTCAGAAAAACTTTAGGCCAAGGTTTGGCAGCATTTAACTGCCACATCATCTTTCAGTAGACCTTGCCATGGGAAAAACATGACTGGTTATACCAGTTATGGCAGTTAGTACTCAAAAGAAGATCTCTGTGGCTTTACACTAAATTCCTTCTTCAGTGCTATTGACATAAATCTTAAATCATTAAATTGCTCAGTTTAAACCAATACACTACCCTATTCAAACAGCAGTATAAAAAAAATGGTAATGTCTAAATGAGATGTTCCTGGACTTCAGGCTAAGTACCACTAAGAATCACAACTCCTAGATCAGCACCATGCAGATAGCACTATCAAGTGGTACTTCCACTCTCTTCCCAGGAATCCTGGATAGACAATGCAGAAAAAGAGTGGATTACCAGAAACATCAGATGAAAGACCTTCAACAAATGCAGTCTGCACTGCAAACTTGAAGACCCAGCCTGCCATTTTCTCTGCCCGATACTTTGGAAAAGTGATCAAACACAGTTTTTTTTCCTTACAACAACAGGCTTGCCTGACCAAAGCACAAGAATAGTTTATTTCCAAGAAGTCTGCTCTGGAAAAAGAGCCACAGCTGCTTCTGAGACCCAAATTAAATAAACTCCATCCAGAAACGGAAAGAGGATAACTGAATGAAATATGGAGGGGTGAGGAGGAAAACTCAACAAACAGGTGCTTCCTTGAAATAAAGTCACCTTGGCTTAAAGCAAGGCTTGCAGGCAGGGCAATGATAATTGCAAATAACTAAAGAGAAAAACAACTCCAATGCCAAGCTTCCAAAACATCTACACAGTGTAACCTGGGGGTAGGGGGTTAAAGGACGTACCCCTGAAATGACCCGATTCACAGTTACACATCTGAAGGAAGGCAAACCTGAATTACCATTTGGAGAGGGTCCACGCGGACCCCGAGGCTATCAGCACTACGGGAAACAGCCTGGAACAGGAGACTGACTGACATTTGGTGCTGAACGTACGCACAACGACACCGATGAATAAAAAGAGCACAGCGCCCATCACCCTTTTCTCTTACTAAAAACTGACGTCATGTTTCAACCAATTTTCTATTTTCCTCCTCCTAACCGACTGGAGCGGATAAACAGCACTCGTGGGCCAGGTGGGTGGATGCAGAACAAACCTGATTACGAAGACCAACCTTTCACAAAACACGAGCTTTACATGGGGAATTTGAGGGGTTTAATTCCAATTTCACCAGCTGTTAACGCCTCGGTGCCGGCTGGACAACGGGCATCACCTTTCCCTGCCACTCCTCCGAACGCGGCCGGCCCGAAGCCCTCCGGTACCGGCCGGGGCCGGGCCGGGGCCGCCGGGAGCGCGGCACACGCCGCCCCTCAGCCTGCAGCCGGGCAGCCCAGCCGGAAACCGCCGCGGGGAAGCGGCCGTTTTCCTCCCCAACCTCCCCGCTTCCAGCGGGCGGGGAGCCAGAGAGGATGTACGGGAGGAAGGGAGGCAGAAACGGTAAATGCAATAATCATGGCGAGATAACCTCGCGGCGCGGGGGGGAACGCGAGGCAAAAAGCGGAGGGGGGCTGATGCCATCTTGCGCCTCGCGAGTTTCACCCTGGCCAGGTCCAGCCGCGGCTACCCCCCGCCGCCAAGCCCCGACGGGCACCAGCGCCTTAGGCCCGGCCGCCGCGCCGCCTCCTTCCCCCCCCCAGAGGCGGGCGGGCAGCCGGCGGGGGAGGCGGCGCCCACCCAGGGCTACCCGGCACCGGCCGCGCCGGCGGCTGCTGCTGCCGGAGCCCGTTTTCCCCGGCGGGAGCCGGCGCGGAGCCCTGCGAGCCCCCCCTTCCCGCACTCACCTTGCCCGCGGCGAGGCGAGGGCCGAGCCGGAGGAGCTGCCACCGCCCCTCCAGGTGTTCCAGCGCCGCCGGCGTCACAGCGGCCAACGGAGCCGCCTCTGTCGACCCCGCAGCGGGGCGGAGCCGCCGCCGCCCGCCCAGCCCCCGAGGCGGGAGGGCGGTGGCCGGCAGGTCCGCGGCGCCGGCGGCTGGCGGCTGGATGCGGCCGGGCCGCGTTTCTAGCTCCTTCCCCGGCGGCGCCGTGAGGGAGGCCTGAGGGGAAAGTCGCCGGGGTTTGCGGCCCTTACGGGGCTCCTCTCGCCGCCTTGACCAAAACCCCAGCCCTCCTCCTCAGTCCCAGCCTGCTGGTGTCTCACGAGGAGCATCAAGGAAAGAATAAAATATTTTGGCTGCTGTGAACAGGGTTTTGTGAGAGCTGTTTTGAGTGAGGTGCTAGAGGTGGATTTTAAGCAGGGAAAAGTCGACGGGTGGTATTTGAAAACGATCTGCTGGATAGGTGAGAGGTGACGGGAGAAGTAGGGGAGCAGCAAGATAGAGTGAAAAATTATCCGTAAATGAGAAGTGTTAACTTTCTTGTATTCCACCTGAAGAGAGTAGCAGTTTAAGCACAACACATGGAACAAAAGCAGGAGTGGAGGAGATGAGGTTGAGTTGGTAGGGCCCAAGGAAAGAGTTGAAGAAGAGTGGACTGGAGGGATCTGTAGAAAATTAAGAGGGAAGAGGTGTGGAAATGAGGACAGTAATGGAGCATCATTTGCTGAACCTCTCAGAGGTCTGAACCACTTATGTCAGCATCTTGGTGTTTCTGTGAGGCGTAGCTTGACCACTTCACTGGAGGTTGCATATGTAGGAGTGAAAATGCAAGATTATTACAGCAACAGGGACTTCACTGCAAGACAGCAGCTCTTAAAAAGACTTGGGATCCTGATGGGTAGGTAACTAAGTATGCCCTCCCAGAGCACTTAAGAAGTCAAAAGGGATAATTCAATTAACAGCTGTATAACCTGGGGAATTTCAGTTAAGATTTGGGAATTTCCATATCTGACACTGGTATGACTTCTAATAGCAGTTTGTACCTGAGCATGGTGTATGTAGCACAAACGTGCTGACAAACTGGAATGGGTTTATGGCAAGAAATAGGGGATTGCTTTCGAGAGTTGCCAAAACCCCTAATAGAACATTGTGTGTTTAAACACAGTAACAGTGAGCAAATATTTTCATGGGAGACAAACCTCTAAATGGGGTCCTAAATCTTGCAGAAAAAGGTGTAACACTTCAGCAGCTGCAAGTTTGGCATACAGGAACCGTGATGTTAGATCTCTGATTTGCCTTCAGATGTTACACTGTAGACACCGTTAAGCTGTGCTGGTCATCTGGAGCTCTACTTAGAGCAAATAAAGAGAAAAAGGTGCATTTTAGGGTGTGATTTTTCTGATTTGTTTCCAAGGAGATTAATCATTCTCTGGACATGAGTTCCCTTGACTCTGAAAGAATAACAGGCTCAGGTGTAAATACTTGCATTAGAGATTTCTATTACCTGATTAGTCAAAAAAATCCCACATATTGCTGGTTTTGGGAGAAAAAATGCTCATGGAGCTACTTCTCACCTCTCCGAAGGGATCGGTGCTAACAAGTGACAAAAGGTCTCTCTGCAGCGGATGAGGATCTGGGATCCCATCAGCCATGTCTGGCATTGGTTTTGGGTAGTTTTTCTTTGTAAGTGAACCTGAAGAACTCATTGTGGCTTTTAATGGGATTTATATGTGCAAATCTCCTAGAGTAGGGGTGAAAAAAATCTCACAGCATGTGAAGGAAATACTTTAACCACTGCAGGAACAGAACCAAGACATAAAGACTTTATTTGGTGAATTTAAAAGTATTCATTCTCTTAGTTGCACCAGGTTAAGTTAGGAGGGCAAATAGCCCTGAGCAAACCTTGATTCTGAAAAACTTTAGTAATCATGGAATTATTTTTATGCCAATACTTATGGATGCATGTGTGTGAAGATACCTAGAATCGGGGACTAATGAGGGCTTACTCATTTCTAGTTCACATTTACGAGTTACAGACAACTTCTAGGCTTGTTCAGTTTAATGTCTTAAAGCATTAGCTGAGATTACTATATAACCTCAAAAAAATAGTTTTAAACCTTTATTCCTCAATATAGTGCAGGCATTTCCTAATCTTTTATCATGTTTCATATAGTTTATCTCCAGACATAAATGTTATAAATATAAGCAAGTGCCATCTGGTTGTTCTAGCACCTCTCTTATCTCCCATGGAGATATTTTTAGTACAGCAGAAATAGAGAAATGTAGCTACAGAAAACAGTTACTGCAAGTGATGCATGAAATAAGGTGTACTTACTACATTTCACAAGCTTAGTTCTTTGGCAAAGCTAACTGGTTGTATGGAACACTCTGAAGCGCAACATTCATTCTGTTACTAATGTTTTTTACCCATTTGGGCATCAAAGTACTCAAGTTGCTTAAATCACCTCAGCAGTTGACTTTAACAAAGTCCATTTTTGCTATTTTATAGAGCTCCACATCCTCTTGCAAACAGATCGCTTGGATGACATCATCAAAATTTTTGTAAGATTCAAGTAAAGTACAGCCCTCTGAGGTGTAACTACTAAGCACACCACAGTTGGAAATGCCACATTTCATAGCAGAGAACTGACTTTCCAAGCCTCCAATCACGTAAACCTATGGCTTTTGAAAGAGTGAGCTAACAATAAATATTAGCCCTCTTCTTGTAAGATCTTTTCTGCATTGGAGACTTGTATTAAACTTTACCTCAGCTGCACTTAATTTATAAAAGGGCAAATAAAGATTGGAATCACATGTTGACTCAGAGAGACTTGCCATCTAGTCGTGTTTTCTGTATCACATTGCTACTATAGCATACTATGGGATATGCTCCTCTTGTCACTTAATTTGCTACATTCTCCTGTATGCTGTGCTATGTATATAATATAATCTGAACAAATGTGTGCAGGATTGTTTTCTTCCAAACCTAAATTATTGTATTTCTTTAAGTTATAAGAAATTGAAATACAAAAAAGGAAAATCATCAGGAGCGAGAGAGAGAGTAAACTGGAAATTCAAGTATTTTGAAAGACCCATGGCAGTAAGCTGTCTGTCAGCTGAAGCAAAGGAATGATAATGTTTCCTTTTTTATATTATTTTCTTAAGATTTGCCTGTGCTGTAATTCCATCTTCCATTTAGATGGACTCTCAACATTCTTCTTCTTATTTTTTATTATTATTAATTGATAGTTGAACCTTCACACCCCGAGATGTTTTTTAATATTCCCATAACATGTTACTTGCCTTCTGTTTCTCATCAGCATAAGGAAGCACAAACATTTCATGCTGTGTTTCATGGACACAGTAATTTCTGTTCAAAATTTGGAAATCAGGGGAAGGGAAATGATGCTCCCCTTAAACTTGCTCCAGTCCCTTAGAAGTATATTCTCAACCTTTCATGTCCTCTCTGATCTATCTGCTGGTCTTTTATTTTTCTTGCCACACTGTTCCCAGTGTCTGGAACACCACTGCAGTTTATAAGTGGCTTTTCAATCTTTAATCTGTTTTAAAATTTCTTAGCAAAATTTTCTATCTACTTTAATGGTATTTAATTCTTTAGTTTGTGTTCTGCTGTTTTGTTTTTATTTTTATAGTTAGATAATTAGGCTGTATGAGGCATGTCCTTTCAATTGTTTGTGTGACAGACCTGTAGATGAAAAGCCAGTGAAAGGTAGAGGATGCTGGGCATTAACATTATCAACTGGTAGAGCCAATCCATACAGACTGGAAGACACTCTAAAGGGTATTATATTCCTACAAGCAGACTAGTGAGAGGCTAATGTAGACCAGTTCTAGTCATCAGTGGAGGAAATTATGTTAATGTAAGGACTACTTGGCCACTTGTGTCTGTGGCAAACATGATTCCAACTTAGTGATCTGCTGAATACCTTTAGCCTACTGGCACCTTCTGAGATTTAATTAATTAATGATTTGTTTCTGATTTCATAAGTTGGAAAATATGTACTGGGATAGTGAAGCCACAGAAACGACAGCCAGGTTTAGAATTAGAGGGCTCCAGCTTGGAGTGATGCCAGCACCTCTGACCATCAAGGCAGGACAGGAGTTGGTCTGTAATAGCGGCATTCATGATGTTTAGTCAGCATTATTTTCCTATACGTCTGTGGACTTAAAATGAAGTAGTTGTGAGCACAAGGGCTTGCCTGGATTCTTCTGTGCGCAGGATTGGTTTCATTTTTAGGTATTGTCCAAAGTCCTAACTTTCAATGTCGCTGTCCAAGTGGAGATTAATATACTCTTTTTGGCAGTTCATGATCAGTGAGCTGTGCAATACTTCTCTTTCCTCTTGTCTAGTTAATGTTGAACAATGTTGTTATTATACTTTCTTCCACTGTCCTATGGTATTTCTCTCCCTTGTCATTGTCAAACTCTTTGGATGCTCTTGCAAACAGCACACAAAATACTCTTTGCTGTCAAACACTTTTCATTTGAATGACAAGGATGGAGCATGTGGAATGGCCATCTATTTTTCATACTTGACATTTGAATCAAAAGAGCTATGTTAGTTAATCTGTTCTTTAGATGGAGTTGGTATCTGTGGAAATTCATCAGAGAATTAGTGAGGCATTCACGAACCATGTTTATCCCTAATAAAGACAAGTAGATGGTAGGAAGATGAGAACTGATCTGGTGGCAATTTGCACTGATTTCCATCTGAGAGCAATAATAATAAAAAATAAATCTTTTTAAAGTATTTACTTGAAGACATTAATTTAAACACACACACAACCTGCAGTCATCAGTTGTATTCTGAAATGCAGATACACTTGAGTAGAGATTATCTTCATGTGCTGTGGACTTGGGTAAGCAATCCAGCCCCTGTAGTATGCTATGAATTTATGTTATTATAGTCTGCAACAGTATTATCATATAATCCCAGCATAAACACAAACCCTGTAGTTTTTGGCCACTATACATACATGTTGCAAATAGTATTTTCTTTCCCAAAGGGGCTTGAAGTGTGAAAGAAAATGCAAAATGGGAGACACAACAAGGATCCTTGTTCCCACTTCATAAATGAGAAAATGCAACACAAACAGGATGATTTATTCAAAATAGCCTATGGCAGAGCTGGCTGAGGGTTTTTACAGTGATTTGCCGCTGCCTTTAACCATCCCACCTTCCTTCCAATGTTTTCAGGTGCTAGAAATTCATAACATGTGCTTGCCTTTTCTACAAGGCTGGGGATGAGAAGGAAGCAGGGTACTAACAGAAATTATATTTAGTAAATAAAATTTCTTGGGATGAGTTTGTATCAACAACATAGTTCTTTATCAAATAGATTTGCATGGTGCTAGTATGAACTGAATGGCACTTTTTCTATTACGTACAATTCTTTAGTAGACAATGATACAGTACTACAGGCTGAAGCTCCCAGAAGTTACCATGTTCACTTTGATGAATTCATGAGAGTTGTTCCATCTATAAAAAGAAAATCTTGAAACAATTATATTATTAAAATATTCTTGCCTATTAAGAATATGAGTCACCTAATTTTTAAAGCTCTCTTGGAGATGTTTCATATGTTAGGAGGATGAAAGTCTATTTAAAAAAAAAAACCTAACAGCTGCTATGCTGTGAACTGTGGATACTGCTTATTCTCAGAAGTGTGAGAATAAATCTACAACATCAAAAAATAAATCTTATAGCACATTAGCTGTTGCAAGCAACTACAGAGATTGTTTTACTTTCCACTACTTGTGTATCATATAAACACTTATATATTAAAATGCATACTTGGTGAGTTTTCTGAAGGTATGTTCCTTAATAGATATTTGTTATGAAGTAATACTATGGCTTGGTATGTCCGATTCTTACTGAGGACCCTCAACAAGCCAAACTGCAAATAATTTAAAATATTTCATTTTTTTCCAAAGCATGTTAATGTTCAGTTTTGTAAAGTGTTTTGATATGTGCTTGAAAAGAAACTAAAATGACGTAATTGTGCTTGATACCTTTGTAATGTGTGCCAAAGAATTCTTGGTGATAAAATGGAAGTAAAACTAAAAATTATGGTTTAAATACTCTCTGAGATTTTGACAGGTTGAATCGGATCCTCCAGTGCTGCATAATCTCTTTGCCCTCAAACCACATTGAGATAGAAGATATTTTTCAGTTCCTTGTGACATATGAACCTTATGTTATTTTTACAGTCTAATACAAAAATGTGGCATTGCTTGAAACTGAGGAACAGAACATTGCTGAAGTCTCATCTAATATCCTGAAATCTCCTACCGGAGGGAAATATCTTTACCAATCTTTTTTTTTTTCTTTTTTTTTCAGTTGTCCTAAGAGGAGTTGTGGAGGCTGCTATTCTAACGATATTACTTAGTCCAACTTCAGTGCATCTTTGCCTTTGAAAAAAAAACACTTTATTTTCCGAAGTGTAAGGCAGATTTTTTTTTTTTTGGTGATGAGAAATATCAATTATTATTGAAAATTCTATTCTCTAACCCTTTTCATACTGTGCTTTTGAAAAAGCACTTCACCTCACCGTAGGATTATTATTGAGCTGAACCAAGAAAAAAAGGTGGCAGTCTTCTTTTAAATAGAGAAAATATCTGTTCATCAGAATACTGCTGTGTCTCTCATCCAGCAATGATTTTGCCCCCCTCCTCTTTGGGGAACAGCATGGATCATTTGACCCAGGAGACAAGCTGTACTCTCACAGAGATTCAATATTTTCTGTTTGTGCTGTTTGTTTTTTCTATCACATACAGGTATATTCCACATAACTAAAGATGAGTAGATTTCATCCTTGTTGCTCATGAGGTTATCTTTGGTGTGATTCTGTGAGAAGTATTTTGATGTTCTCAGAATGTTTAACAAAGGTGAAACCATCTTGCTCACTAGGTTGATGTGCTGTAGCTCAGCTCATTCCTACTGAGAGAGATCAACGTTTACTTGGAATATACGTAAAAGAAACTCGAGATTTAGCTTCTCTCCTAATGCAGGGTTTGAAAAAGGCTCTTAAATTCCACAGATACTGTTAGTAAGAAGACTTAAAATATCTATGTAATTTTTGAGAAATATTATTTTGTTTATTGTGAAAGCACAGTAGATTCATTGTCATTTTGAGTTATAAAAAACGTGGATCATCTTAATACTTTTAGAGATAAAGCCTGCTAAAATTTGCAATTTTCTCATGATCAGCTCAGTTTACTGTGTCGAGCGGCTGCAGTGAAAGATCTGTCAGCTCTTCCATTATCACATTCCTTTTGGAGAGGATCCTAATTCATTCATTTCAATTCCCATCGGGATAAAACTTGGCTTATAATACATACTATTGGTAGTTTTAAATTCGTTTGCATTTCAAAATGCAAAATATGTCATACTCTCACAGCTCTATCTCTAATCTGTTGCCTCTACAGCAAAAGAATTCATTAGACTGAATTCTGGAAAATAAAATATTCAGGGCTAGACTGTTCCTTTCAGCACAGCCTTGATCGGTGAATGATGTGCAACCTGTGCAGCTCGAAGACGCTGTTCCTTTGAGACACTCTTCTCTGGTATATTGTGATCTTGCTTCCCTCTGCTCTACACCAACAGCTTGTTTTAACTTTCCCTATAAGAAGTGTTCCTGTGCAATGTAAAGAAGAGAGAGTTCTGTCTATTCTCCTTTCCTGTAAATCTGAGTGGTGAAAAATGTATTTACTATTTATGCATACTAAAATACAAGATCTAGGTAGCCTGCTCATTCGTACAAAAGCAAACCTTTTACACACCTAGCTGCCCTGGTAGAGGAACACAACCCCAATGTTATATTTGCTTTCTGAAAATGCAATTAACAATTTTTCAGCTAGCTACATATTTTGTATGTGATGATATATGTTATATGGATGAACAAGTAATAAGTGCAACATTTCTCTGAATGTATTCCTTGTGGCTAAGTGAAAATTTAGAATGTAAGCCCCTTAAACATTGTTTTCAGGCGCTACAAGTCCAATCCAAAGTCTCAGTGACTTCACTGACTGCTGATTCAAGCTCCTGTGGTCCTTCTGTTTATGTAATTTTATAATCTCTGGCCCAGTGAGCTCAGTTCGGGAGGGGACACAGCTGAGACAGCCCCAGTATATAAACTGGGGGGTGTTGGCTGGGAGGGGTGAATTGCTGTTCAGGGACTGGCTGAGCATCAGTCAGCGACTGGTGAGCCATTGCACTGTGCATCACTTGTCTTAGGTTTTATTTCACTCTCTTTTTGTTATCTTCCTTGTCATTACAATTATTATTATTATATTTTATTTCAATTGTTTAACTGTTCTTATCTCAACCCACAAGTTTTACTTCTTTTCGATTCTCCTTCCCAGCCCACTGAGGTGGGAGAGGAGTGAGCGAGTGGCTGCATGGTGCTTTGTTGCCGGCTGGGGTTAAGCCACGACAGCCTCCTCATGGCCAAATTAGAGAGATTAATGGATTATAAAGTGACTGGAAAACTGGCTTCATCACTAGTCTCAAAGAGCCAGTGGTTTAAAGTTCATGTAGCCACTAGCGTAGCTCTTCTCAGATTGATCCTGGCCTAACATTGTTAATGTCTTCATTAGTAGCCTGGATGATGGGGTGGAAGACTCTCAGCAAGTTCATGGCTGCCACCAAACTGGAAGAAACAGCTGATACACTTGAGGGCAAAGCTGCCATATAGGGGCATCTTGAAAGATTAGAGAAGGGGCTGGTGTGCTGCTTAATGTGTGTGTGTCGTAACTACTAGATGCATATACGTAAACTTACCTCAGGACAGATATTATACAGGAAAGGTCTGTTTTCTATTTTGCAGTGTGATTTAATTAAGATAAAGTGCTTTAAGTATAGGAACGTTATTCCTATTTAATAGAACTATTAATCAGCGACATAGTTCAAATCTCTGAACACCGCTATGTCCTGCCTGGCCCTCAAAATACGAAGCAGAACACCTTTCACATGCATCCTAAAATGGCTGTGCTGCACACAGGTATAGTCAGATTTGATAGACAGGTTTCCAAAAAGCAGTAATGTAAATGTCTTCCCACCAACTTCTCTCATGCCAGGATTTTACTTCTAATGGTACAGTCATGTCAACTGGGTACAGCCTTTGGTGAAAATAGCACAAATTTACCTTATGTCATGTTGCTTAAAAGCACAGAACAAACTTTATCATAAAAAATACATGTATTTTGGTGTTGTAGAAATGTATAAACAGTGCTAATGGCTCCCTCTTTTATCACATCAAAGCCAAATTCTTCTATTGCATTGCTGTAAATGTGAAATGAATAGACTTGTTTCAGTGCTGTATTTCTAACTGAAACCAGAATTTGACCCATGAAGCTAGAATCATCAAACAACAAAATACTCAAAAGAAATTCAGTGATCCTTAATGTGTCAAGCAAGTGTGACTGTTATGTGAAGAATCACAAGGTGAACAGTAGATCTTTCTTTTATAAAGGTTATGCACAAGTTCAGTAGGAATTGATTGAAAGAAGTCCTGATATTTTGCATGGATGGGAGGCAAAATTAGTTGCACTATTGTGGTGTTACAGCTAGCATGTCTTTGTAGTGTGAACTTTCATTTGTTCCAAATTATCTTCCGTGACTGAGGAGGGAAACTCCATAAGGCTCTTGTTGCCAAGAAGAAATAATACTGTTTTGTGGTGAGGAAATGATTGCTTAGTATGGCTAGTTCTCTCCACCTCTTCTGAAAAAAATGGCTTATTTAATTGTGACATATAAAAGTGTTCCTTTCTATTTCAGCATACAAATATGACCTTATTATTACAGCCTTGTTTAAACTTATTATCTTGTATACTTTTCCAGAAAGGTATTATTCCCTAACCCTATCACTAGAAAGCAATAGTACATCAGTGTGAAAGAATTATTCCATTTTCTGCGTATTGGCTCTGTGAACAAAAGTCTGCTATGAGTATTTTGCATTAACATAGACTTACATTATGGTAAACCTTTATTTGCAATGACAAACATCTCATCTGAAGTATTTTCAACTAAGATTTAATCAGTTATAGCCTTTTTTTCCTGTGGTTGATATTCATTAATGAAGCTCATAATTTCTGAACTCCAGTCTACTGAAAATAATAAAATTAGATCAATAGAGTTGTGTTTAATGGCTTGTGTTATGCAACTCATCTGAGGGGGCTCTAAACATACATTTTCATAAGGTCTGCATTACTCAATTCATTGACTAGAGTGTGGTGATGAGCTAATGCTGCTATTTTTAGTTCCTGCAGGTTTTATCCAAGGCATTTTGAAGATAAAGAGCTAGAAGGAATGAGTGCACTGAACAGGGAAGAAGGATGTATTATGAATGACTTTTAAGTTCTGGTTTTCAGGAATGAAAGTTAGTCACGCTTGAGTGGTGTTGTAACTGCAATTTCCCTATTTTAACGACTCCAGTTTATAACCTTGGGAATATGCCCATTTCCACATTTTCATAGACTGTGTCCATTGGCTACAGGAGCAAAGAAATTGCGGTACTGGAGGAGACCCGGCTGTGTCTAACCATGGCCATCACTAGGGGAAGATGCAAAAGGCTGTGCAGGAGCTAGCTGAGGGTCACGTACAGTTCTCAGGCTGATCCCCAGTCCCTCAGTTTAAGACCATAACATGAAGTTTTCTTACTTCTGTCTGTTTGTTATTAATATTGACCACTATAGCCCTGATACCACTAGTATGTAGACATTGTTCAGATTACTAGGAGGTACAATTGAAGTGCCTTTACTGTAACTGTTCTGTTCATTTCCTTTCTAAAAAAAAAGCAGTATTTTCTGTCTCCCTTTGTAAAACTCCTCATCTCTTTTATTTATTTAATTCTTCTCCAGATCCCTTACAGTACTGCAGTGGTCACTTTGGCCTTTATTACCTTTAGTAACATTATGCTGCAAGAGTACCCATTCATCTGCTGCAGTCAGAATTCCTTAAACTTTCCCATCCCCTTTTCTGGACTTCATTAATTGTAACTGTGTTTCTAAAATGTAAAACCATTATAATTTTTAGATTGACCGCAGAGTCATAAAGAAATACCAAGTTTTAGTACAGTGCTTTGGATTCTCATCCAAGTTACCACACAGAGAAAATGGAAAATGATAACATTATAAAAATAATTGGCTGTGTTCCATTTTTGGTTGGAAATTTTTAATTCAGAGGAGATTGTGATGGATCCAGAGGAAGCCTGGTTTTCTAACCTTGTCTTTGCTCTTGCTAGCCTTGTGTTTATAAAGGCATTTGAAATTTTCATGAAGAACTTGGTTGAGTGGCTTGTAATGAACCTTCTTGGCTCAGGTCCGAACTGTTGTAAATAATTAGAAAAGTAAATGTGGGGCCCCACAGGATGTTTTCAAAGGCACAGAAGACAGTTAGGTAACCAGCTCCCAGGACAAATCTAAGGCCCTCTGCAATTTAAGCCATTAAAAAAGCCTTATACCTACATAGCTTTACAAGCTGAAAAATGTGGTCCACAAATACTGGCATATTTCTACAAACTAAATCTCAAAAACCATCCAATTTAAAAAAAAAAGTGAAGAGAGAGCTGGAGCAGTAGATTATGTCAAGATGTAAGATTCATAATTATAGCACAGGAGGAAATAGCAGCAGATTATGAAAGATCTTTGGCCTGAAATGATGTAGCAAAAATCTCTAAGCAGCTGTTTAAAGAGGCCTATTAGCAAGTGCCTGAATTTTGCCAGACCTTTGGTGTTGACTTATGTGAAACATTTTCAGCTGACAAGAACAAGCAAGTGTAAGATGGTGACTTTTATTTTTCTTTTGATTAACATTAGGAAGTGCTAGTAATAGTCAATTTCCATTTGTTAAGCTGGTATTTCATAGCATCAGCCCAGAATAACTAGTTTCATTGGAAACTTCACAGGAGGTTTGACCTCAACATCAGGAAAAACTGTGAGGGTGGCAGAGCACTGGAACAGGCTGTCCAGAGTTGTAGTCTCCTTCTCTGGAGACTTTTAAAACCCACCTGAATGTGTTCCTGTGTAACCTGCTTTGGCAGGGGGGTTGGACTAGATGATCTCCAGAGGTCCCTTTCATGCCCTACCATTCTGTGATTCTGTGATATGTGTAGAAAGCAGAGTGGAGCTTACTAGAAATGTCCAGTTCTGTGCTGGCCTATACTTGTGTGCAAGCTCTGTATAGGACACCAAGTTGAGAGATACTTGGTGTTGTCTGACTGTGCTGTCATCTACTAGGCATGGCCTTGCTTCCAAGCTAGTAGAAGACGACAAGTTAATATAAAGGCAGCATTTTGATAGCATCTTGATACTGCTCTGGTTCCCTTGCTACTTAGCAACATAACTTAGAATTTACACATTTATCCTCTAATTCATTAGTATGGTTGCCCACATGATATAAACTAGAATCACCTATTTTATTTGGTTCAGCTTTCTTCTATTCTGCTCTTATATCACGCACAAACCCAAATCAAATTGCATGTGTTTGTAATAACCTGCATAATAAGAAACCCACATATGAGCCAGCAGTGTGCCCAGGTGGCCAAGCAAGCCAATGGCATCCTGGCTTGTATCAGAAGCAGAAGTAGGGAGGTGATTGTCCCTCTGTACTCAGCACTGCTGAGGCCACACCTTGAGTATTGTGTCCAGTTTTGGGCACCTCAATACAAGAGAGATAATTGAGGTGCTGGAGTGAGTTCAGAGGAGGGCAAGGAAGCTGGTGAAGGGCCTGGAGAATTAATCTAATGAAGAGCAATTGAAGGAGCTGGGACTGTTTAGTTTGAGGAAGAGGAGGCTAAGGGGAGACCTCATCACTCTCTATGACTACCTGAAAGGACATTGTAGAGAGGTTGGTGCTGGCCTCCTCTCACAGGTAGTTAGTGATAGAACAAGAGGGAATGGCTTCAAGCTGCAACACGGTAGGTTTAGACTGGACATGTGGAAAAAGTTTTCACACAAAGAGTAGTCAGATACTGGAATAGGCTGCTCAGGGCGGTGGTTGAGTCACCATCCCTGGATGTGTTTAAGGGTTGTTTAGATGTGGTGTTGGGGTATATGGTTTAGGGAGAACTTGTAGAGTTGGATTGATGGTTAGACTCAATGATCCCAAGGGTCTTTTCCAATCTGAATGATTCTATGATTCTATAATAATGTCATTTTACCTGCTGGAGCTGTTTTAGCTTTCTGTTTCTCATCACTTCAGGAAACATAGAAATGTTTCAGTTTTTTGTATTTGGTTTGTATGTGCCTTTTTATCAGGCACTTTTTATAGGCTCTGTGATAGATCTCTTGATCTTTCCCGCAAGAGTTGTTCTGTTTAGATTAATTGATCTAAACCCAGAGAATTAGAGAGAGAAAGACAGAGAATAAATCTATAGTCTAGGAGGTGGGTGGATACCTCAGCTACGTGCAACTCATGTTCATAAGCTTGTTGTGCCAGAGTATCCCGTGGAAATGTCCTGTCCCTGGATCACATATTCTTAGTATATCAGTGTTTTTTTCAGAGAACTTGAGGAAGGAAAGGGGAACTTCCAAATACACTGAATTTACCCTGCTGTTGATGGCAATACTATTAAGATATTTCTCCCACTAGCCTCTACACACAATGTCTGGGAACACTTTTCAAGGTGTATTTATTAAGGTTCCTATTTTTATATGAACACTGAAAATGATACTGTTGAAAGGACCTATGTTCAGCCCGCACTCTGCTCCCTTTCAAGCTATGTTCCTCTGTGGAGCTGAGAAGTCTGAAGTCGGACTTGTGGGTTAGATGAGTGGACAGTGAGGTGGACTGAGAACTGCTTAAACAACAGAGCTCAGAGGGCTGTGGTCAGCAGTATAGAGTCTAGTGGGAGGCCTGTAGTTAGCGGTGTTCCCCAGGGTTCAGTACTGGGTCCAGTCTTGTTCAACATCTTCATCAATGACCTGGATGAAGGGATGGAATGTACCCTCAGCAAGTT
>JAVSBS010007903.1:56794-108174 GCA_033124195.1 Coracias cyanogaster | reverse complement strand
TCTGCTAAGGAGGGGAAGGAAAGGGGGGGTGATAGAGAGGCTTGGTGGGCGCTCAGCCAAGGTTAACCCACCACAGTTTACTTTTTCTAAACAAGAAATACTCCCCCGTCACTGATAAAGAGACAGACAATCCTCTAAAATTTGACAAATCTCAGCTCATACCAGCTGGCATAATGGCAGCTTCTCTGGCAAAGAAGCATTTAACAACTTCAGTCTCTATTTCAATCAATCAATCAATCAATCATTCTCTCTTGCACTATTAACAGTTATGTATTGTACTGATCTCACAACAGAGATGGCTTAATCTTTTACTGATCAAGCCAAAAGTTCTACCTATTCCTTAAAGAGTCAGGTATTTTCACCCTTAATTTATCAAAAGAAACCTTTTATCCTGTCCTAGATTCTGAAGTTTTCTGTTTGGTTGGTTGGTTTTAAATTTCACTAATCACCATTTCACAGATTTGGAGGTTGCTAAGCTCTCCGTTTCCTAGTTTTAATAGACTCTTTGTGGCTTTATTTGATTCTATTTCCTAAAGCTAACACATACAATTTTGTGAATGCTTCCTGTCTTCTCCCCTATAGGGCAATTTGCTCATTAGTCTCTTAGTATTTACCATGTCCTTCCACTTCCATAATTTCCTTCCAAGATGTCCTTCCTGCCAGTTTGCTGATTAAATGCTGTCTTTTGAAGTCCAAGCTCCATAGTGGACTTCAGTGTTTGTGCCTATTTTGAGCAATTTACTTTCCACCTTTAGTTCTTCCCCTTACTCAAAATCTGGTCACCATCAAACATCTTTCAGATTACCAACATGGTTGTTCCCACTTGTCAGTCTGCCAGTGAGCTACTCTGTTGCCTTCCCCAGAAGCACCTCCTTTGCTGGGCAGGAGTAGATCCGGCGCAACTTAGCCAGTGATCCTACGCTTCCTGTTACGGGAGACGACCTCCACCGCTGCACATCCCGTCTGTTCTAAGACAGAAGAGCCAGATTATTATTACTATCAGATTAATATTACTACCATTTTTCTTTTTCTCCCTTCTTCTTCACCAAAGACAGTCAGTGAGGTTGGCCTCTTTCTCCTGCTCACCTGCACAAGACATGGAAGATTATCCCTGAGTAAGTTTTATAGGGCATCTAACACCACCCAGAAAAAGAGTTTCCAGTCTTTGTTTCATATAATTATTTCTATCTGTCCTCTAGAACATATGTGTTACTCATGACTACAGTACATTCGGTCTTAGTTTAAACAGCGATAAGTGTATTTATAGATCTGTGTAAAACAAAATATTACTAGCATGTCAGCATTTAGTTGATCTTCACATTCTTGGCTTCGGAACGGTTTCAAATAAAACACACACACAAAGCAGGGTTGGTTTTTTGGCTCTAGTTTCCTCATTTTTGCCCACAACAGACCTGGCAGATGTGGGATAGCTGGAATGTGCATATCTAACAATTCTCTTCTGTGCCATCATTTGAAGCTGTAGGAGTGCAGCTATTTGGCTGTAGCACGGAACAGAGTGATGAATGTGATGAAATACAGATTTCATTTACGACCAGGGTATAAATGTTGTTCAGGTCACGAAAGCAGATTAGCGCACGGGGACAAAAGGCTTGTGAAGAATTCCTTTTTGGAGGTAGAGGGAAAGGTACTAAAGAACGCAGTGATTAAACCAAAATAACTAGGTAGTAACTGAGATTATATAAAAATAAATACAAAACAGGAACCACAAAACATTGCGGGTTCCTTAATTGCTCTGGCCTTGGGATGGCCTTGCTGGAGAATCGTAATCTGATTAATCATGATAACAGAGAAGCTGGATTGCTTCACAGAAGGTTTTACATTCATAGTTTTGTGGAGAAGTTTAAAATTGTTTTAGGGGCCTCATACCCAAAAGAAACCCCAAAATAAAAGAAAATAAATCAGACAGAGTAAAAGTAAGTTATGAACCAAGACTTTCTGAGATAACTATGAAGCCTTGATCAGTTTATAACAGATCAAAGAAAGTTCTTCCCAGTGTAGGCAGGACTGTAATACTAGAAATTGTGCTCTTATGAGAGCCAAACTCTTATCCTGAATTCAGACGTAGATGTAAGCTTGATAAATGAATCTGTTTTTAAAGTTGACTGCTCACGAATATAAATGTGAGCAAAGGTGTTTTAAACATGGATTCATGGCATATAATGCCCTGCATCTGTGTGCTGGATCAACTTAAAAAATAAGGCTAAAAAGATACAGATCTATATAAGTTTCAAAACCCCAGAAAAACTCCCTACTATTTTAGGAATAGTGGGATATTCTGCATTTTTCATTAAAGTGAGTTCATGGGAGTATTTCTTTGTATATCAGTACTGAATAGATATCTGACAGATCAGATAAATAGAAATACCCATTACCACTGAGCACTTTATTTAACAACAAACCTGTTTTTTCAGTCTGTGTCTTGTTTGGTTTTGTTGTTGGGGTTTTTTTTAACAGCTTGACTGTTTCTTCCAGCAGGCTACACCCGTACAGCATTTTCCATAGAACAGGGCTCAGTGTCTGGCAAGCCAATGAAATTGCAACTATCCAAGTCAGAAGCAGGGAAAGAGGAAATACTTGCCAAAAAATCTTTACTATAGCCCATATAATTCAAAAAGGGTGTGTCTGACCGGAAAATCTTTCATATAAGAGAGCAACCCGATTGTGTGAGGTCCTTCTCACAGATGTTCCAGTGGGGAATAGGCTTGGCAGTTAATACTGGAATATGACCCAGCAAAACTGGGACAGAGAGATTTTCCTTCCGCATTGGAAAGTTTAAATATTGTTTTGCCTCTAGTTAAAAATGTAGTTGATCTGAGAGGGAAAGAGACTAAGCCTTCACTCACTGTGGGCATGTGCATGCAGGTGTGGAGAAGAAAGCCAGAGGACAAGGAGAGGTGGAGGACCTTCAGCCTGTTCTGGACTTTCTTGCACCTTTGGGCTATTTGGGGCATATCGGTTATTCCCATCATAGTGAGAGTAGTCAGTCAAACAGCTTCACTAGTCTCACTGGTCCCCTTCCCTGAGGCAGCTCTTGTATCAGGGACACTAGCCATAGGTAACCATCCTGAGAGGTGTGTCCTTTGCCCAGGATGTATTGTAGTCCATTTCTACGTCTCCAGAGACCATCAGAATGTACAGAAATTACTCATGTCATAAAAAGAAAGTTTTCCAAAGCATCAAGACACCATATCTTGCTATTTCAATGTAACATGAAGTATAAGAAGGGTTAGCTCCTTATTTCTCTGCTGGCTTTGTTGAAGTTAGTCCAGGTTTTAGCTGAGGAGCGTCCAGCATCTAGCAGTGTTTGCAGAACTTGTCTAATTGGATCCACTTGGATTTGTTGTTTACAATAGCTGGGACCTTAAACCATTTCACAGCAGTCACCAGCTTCAGGATTCATAAGCAGGGAGTGTTCTAGTTCTATAATATCATGTATTCCCATGGGGAACTAAATGTTCTGGGGTTTTCCCCTCAATTTCTTAAGATATCCTATGACCTGCACTGTATAGTTGAATGGTTTGACATGCAATTGTAACACCACTTCTGAGCCTAAGATTTTTTTAGTCATCTTATGTTGTCCTCCTCCAAAAACAAATACAATCTGATCCAATGGGTTGGCTTCTTTGGAGCACTGAGCCAGCACATTATACGAGTGCCAAGAGTCAATGAAACCAAAAATTGGGGTCAAAGTTGCTATTAGTTGGCACATACCTCTGGCAGGCTTTATAGAATATCCCGATTAAAGTACTTGTTAAGCCCTGACTGAATTCTTTTTCCTCTTATAGATACAGTTTTGTCAAATTTCATTTTTTACTCTCCGGAGACAATTTTGTGAAGAGCCCTGTGTTCAGGGAGGTGGTGGAGTCACCATCCCTGGAGGTGTTTAAAGAACGAATAGATGCGGTGCTTGAGGATATGGTGTAGTGGTTAGAGAGATGCCAGGAGAAAGGTTGGACTTGATGACCCTGGAGGTCCTTTCCAACCATAACGATTCTGTGATTCTGTGTTTCTGTGATTCAGTACTGACATAAGCTGATATCCCAGCAAATTATCTAGGAACAGACCAGGTTATGTGACTTCTCCAGATGCTAATCAAGCACTATTAAAGGACTCCCTGAACCAGATGTGATTCCTCTGTATGAAGAAACCCACAAATTATTAGTTTTTCATGAACTTGTCAAGCCTCTTTTTCAACGTATGTAAATTCTGAGTCTCCATGACTGTCCTAGCTACTCATTGTGTGAAGAACCACCTCCCTTTTTTAATTTTCATCCTGACCCCTGCCATTTTAATGTGATAACTCTTACTTCTTGTACTGGAGAGACAGTGAATATCGCTCTCCACACTATCCACATTGCTAGTAATTTTATAGATTGCTGTTTTACTTGAGCAGTCTCCTTAAAACAAGTCATAGTTACTATGCATATGTAGTTAGGACTAATGCCTTTGAATTTACTAGAGATGAGGAACCTAAGTACACAGGATGGTTTTAGCATAAGTTACAGAATAGCTAAGTTGGAAGACACCTGTGGAGATCATTTAGTCCAAGGTCCCTGCTTACAGCAGGGTCAGGTAAAGCAGGTTGCTCAGGGACCAGTCCAGCTGGATATACCACAACTCCTCTGGGCAACATGATCCTGTGCTGGACCATTCTGATAGTAAAGAAGCTCTTTTCTTACAATTTAATGGAATTTCCTGCATTTCAATTTGTGCTCATTGCACTGTCCTATCACTGGGCAGCACTGAAAAAAACCTAGCTGCATCTTCTTTACTTCCATTCATCAGGTATTTATACACATTGATAAGATTCCCTCCTGAGTCTTGAGAAGTATTTTGACTAGGACTACAGAAATAGAATAAATAGAAAACAATTATCTGGACATTTTTGTTGCAAACTGAAGCCGAATAAAGGAAGTTTATAAATTAAATAAATAACACATTAAAAAAACCCCACCAAACCACAAATATGGAATTATCAAAGTTTTGCTCAAAATAGCAACTGTTGCTCATTTTCTGACAACTTCTGCAGTTCTTGATTAAATAAATAGAGCAGAGGAATCAGGTTTTTATAGATTTGCCACTAAAAGAAGGTTGTGAAGGTGTGTAATATAAGCTTAATTTTCATTCGCACTTAAATGTCACCTCAGTAGGGTTAGTATTAGGGGTCATTTAATTATTTGTTTTCATGAAGGTTTGTAAAGCTCAAAAACATCTCTGTACACACAATATTTGAACGTCTATGTTAATAACAATAATTAAGGCTATAAAATAACTGCAAAGATTCTACAACCCCAAATATCACTGTGTGAAATCCAGGCGCTAATGTCACATGAACTGCCTATAACCCACTGAATTATTATAATTTCTTCCTGTATTCATTTAATAGAGATTTGTTATTCCATAGCAACAGAGTCTTAAGACCTCTTTAATAACCATAATGGAGATAAATCTAAAATGAATATAGCATCTGCAGAAACATTTTTACTAGTATGAAGGATCAGTTTTGCTTATGTGGATATGGACATCTTATTCTTGAGGCAGGAATATTTTCAAGGTAGGTTCTAGAATAATATTGTCAGTAATCTGTTGAGTAATTTATTGCTTTTTGCTCCATAATGAACTCTGCTTCTATAACCTAGAGTAAATGCTTAGTAACTGTGATTTTATTTTGAACAGCAAAATTTAGAGCAAATTTATAAAATAAGTAAAAATTGTGAAAGTATAAAATATTCAAACATATCTTTGTGCAAGAGACATCATCTACTATGATGGCTTTCCAAATCCTTACTATCTGACTCACTAACAATATTGCAAATCTGTGTTTCAATAATATCAGCATTTTCAAATTTGTGTGGTAGCATTCTTAAATCAAAATGTTAGAAATTTTTTATATTCTGATCCCACAGAGAAGTTTTCTGGACTTTCCTAAGTAGTGGCATTTTCCACTTTCTTGGAAGGGCAGGGAAGACTTTTTCCTTCTTCCCTGAAATTCCTTTCAAATGTTCTGTTATAAATTGTCTTCAGTTCTGTATGTCCACAATCTAAGCTTGTCAGCTGCATTTCCTTAGACACTTCCCTTCTTAGCTGAATGCTTTACATTTAGACTTCTATTTCAGCACCACTAGTGCATGTTGTAACTATTTAACTTAAAAAGTGAATTTCCTTGTGCCAATGAAGTTTCTCAATGCCTTCGTATGCAGAAAGTATTTTACAGAATGGCACTGTTGAGAAATTTAAGATGTTGCGAGATGCTTATGCACCAGTATCTTATGTTTTGAAATTTAAAAGTATTTCTCTCAATTCTACCCCTTCTGTGCCTTTTAGGTATTACCTTAGCTTCCTCTCAGTCTGATAGAGTTTGAGGTTTATGGCTCTTTCCACAGTTGAGGGAAAGATGGACAACCACTTTAACAGCTTCATTGTCCAAGAGTTTGTCGAGATTTTTTAAAGATATAGTACTCAAAAAGTGAAGTAGTTCTCTGATACGACTTATAAACATACCGGGGTTCCTTGGTCCTGTTGACTGCATTTCATCTCAGATGCCTTGATATATTTTAAATCTTATAAATTTCATAGTTGTCTAATTACCTTTTAAAAAATAAGGAGTTAAAAACCTGACAAGCATTTTAATAGAGTGAGAGAACATGGAATTAAATCCAAATTTCCTGGATCTCAGGTTATGCATAAATGAAAAAGCAATTATTTTCCTTAAGTCTATAGAGCTGTTTACAAAAAACACCTCTGTTAAGTTAAAATTTTTTGATCACTCTTTAAAAAAAGGTCTTAAAAGATTTTAATTATGATTTTATAGGACAATTGCAAAAGTAATTATATATGATTTTTCATTTCTTTTAATCTTCCTGGAGGTTTATTAATTATATGATAGAAACATCTCACTTAAAAACCTCTTAAAAAACATGCATTCAATATTCAGTTTGGTATTGATGTAACATACAACTCACTCTCAGATATGGATGGTGTGTAGGAGCATGTTTAAAACCACATTTTCTGTCTATCCAGTTTGGAAGTCAGGCTCTCATACCTATTAGAGAGACCTAATTTTCACCCAGCATCCACTACAAATACAACTTTTGCTGGAGAAAGAATGTCACAGGATCTCAAAGAGTCAAACACTGTTCTCACTTATGTTGACTTTACGACTGAAATACATGTAAAGGACTAATACAGTTACTTAGAGCAGAGTTTGGGTATAAGACTGCACATCTGCAAATGAGCAGTGTCAGGTGTTTATTTTAGCTGTGGCAGCGGGATAAGAAGCATTACTAAGTCTCTTTACAAGTGTGAATTTTGTATGAATCAAATCTGTGTTGCAACTAGTAGCAAATATATAGTACTTTTTTTTTTTCAGAGCTCTGTCTTAGCTCCACTCTGTGGTATCAAGTTGCCTTTGCTATGCTGTCAAGATGTGCAAAAATTATAAAACACCAGCTTTCACACAAAAATTGCTATGCTGGCAAATGGGCCCCACCACTTCATATCCTGTGAGAACAGAGCTTTTGTTGGCTTAGTCGGTGTTTCAGCGAACACAGGAAAATTTGCTGATAACAATAAAAAAAAAAATTCAAACCTTTCTTGTTACTGTATGCTGTGTCTCTTCCCCAGCACACTGCTGGTAAATGTTATGCCAATTGGGCTTTTAATGCAGCCCTGTCCAACTGTACCAAATGATTCAAAACTTATTTAAACTATACACCTTTTAAAGTCTCATTGGGGGATTAAATCATACAGCTTTGAAATATTTTTACATTTCCCCAAGAGAGTAAATGAAACTTTGCTTATGTTAATATCAGACTTGTGAGCTAACTATATCTGATACTAATTCTGCGGCAGAATAATAAATAAGCTGTAGTCTTGAGGAGAATAAAAGACTTCTAATTCATGAAAGAATCAGGCTGACCTTGCCAGTGCCCTTAATAATGAGTAGAGCTCAAGCAGATTGTATAGCACTGCAGAGATTTTTGAAAGAGAATAGAATGATATATACACTTTAGGGGCCATAAACCACTGTCTTACAAAATATCTATGCCTTAGACCATTAGAAAAAGTCACATGAAATGGTTTTAGAAGAGATTTTCCACAGCATAATGCCTTATGCATATCTGTACAGCTACATTTATGCATGAGTATGTGCATAAAGGGTGGACAAACGTGCTGTTTTATATTTTCATTCTACCTCTGTTAATATTTTGGCAAGAACAAAATTAATAAGGTTTCTATCCTCAAAGGGTTTCTAAAACGTTTGATGTGGGTCTGACAGTGAAATACAATGATATGCTGAACTATAGCAAATGGTCAGCTGAAAAGTAACTATGTTATATGTATGCCTACAGTACCTACAGAGTGACTTTCTAATTACAAAGAAAAGTGATGTGGAGTTCTTTACTTCTTTCATGATGCTTACAAGGGGAAAAATGTCTTGGTACTAAAATTATGATAATGCTCTTAAAAAGCCCTGTCCATTTTACATTCTAATAATAGTTTCATTTTAAAAGAAGAGGGGGAGTCAAGGGAAATTCCCTTCACATAAAGGAATAGTTGCTTTCATCTTTTTATTATTTTGGAAAGATGTAATATTTGTGTGAACACTTTAAATATCCATTGATGTATGCAAAGATCTTTTCTCATTTGGGCTTTACATCTTCAGAGTGAGGAATAGTATTTTAAATTTAAATTTTCAGTGAAATGTTGGAAGAATAAATATGACGTCTTGACATACTGTCTTCTCCTTTTAAAAAATGAAACATTACCCCCAAACACAATGTGCACACACACACCGCCCCCACCCCCCCCCAAGTTTTAGTCTTTAGATATGCTCCAGGAAGTGATCTCTGTTTTTGTTCTAAAAGAAGTCAGCATGTTGCTATTGCTTCTTGTCTTAAAGTTCTTGTCCAATTTGCCATTCAGTTTTGTAACACCATCACAGCAGACTCTTTACCGCTTAAATGATAAAAGTTTCAATAGGCACTTTAGTGGAATTACGAAAAAGCTACCACTCTTCCACCGTGATGCCAGAAAGCTATCTTCTTTCTAAGTCACATCAGTAAACTGTACCTTATAGGCCTGAGCTTGTCTCAGTGTAATTCCAGAGTAACAAAATAACAACAACAAAAAACTGTGTATATTACAAGATTTATCTTTCCTTCGCAGATCAAACCAAAACTGACAGTATGACAAATGCAGTAACTTGCTGGAAACTGTTGCTGTCTTTTGTAATCAAAGGAATCCTGTCCTATATAAAGCTTAGGTTTATCTTTAAAATTTATTATTGGTTTATTTTTCTTTTTATTTCACTGTTGTAGTTGTACTTAAGTGACTTTGTCAGGGTTATAACTTTCTTCTTCTCCAAACATGTCTGCCAAGATCTTAAAGCGAGGTCCCCAGTCACTCAGATAGTCATAATCCTGGTCTGCCTCTGTAGTAAGGGAGTCTATAGAGCTGAGAGACTCCGCAACAGATCCATTTCCTTCATAAGCATAGGTTGCCAAGGAGTCATAAGGGGGTGCAGTTGGATCTACGTCATTTTCCTGCAGCCTTTGATTAATGAAATCTCTTATGTCTGTGTTATCTTCCACTGGTGGTCTCTGACGTGGAAAACGCAAGGTATCTGGTTTTATGTCCCTGCGTATTTTGTTATCTTCTATCACTTTGGGATTCCTCAGGGCACCTATGTCAAAAGCCTGGGTGTCCTCTTCTCCACCCCCTTCATCATCATAATGGATAACATTATCTCTGATGTCTTCTTTAGAGGTCATCAGGGTGTCCTTTTTCTTCTGCCTCCGTAGTGCTACATACAGTACCACAATGACTGTAATGAGAGAAGACTGAAGTTAAGACATGCACAGAAATAATATGGTTCTCTGATGACATATCATTATATCTTCCTTTGAAAGTTGCAAGCAATCAAAGGAACATTTTTTTCTTAGAAGATATGCTTCTACTATTATTTTTAAAATAGTAGTGCTCCAGCCAGTTAAAAGTCATTTGCTGTTTGATGCATGAGTCTAACTTTCCTTAGCACTTGCTGTGCTACTGAAGGAGGTAACAAATTTTCCTACTGGCCTGCTTTGTGAACAAATAGAGTGGGATAGTCTTCCACTATTCAGTTCAGGGAGACAGAGAGATGAAATTTTTTTTCTAAATGTCTTCCATAGCAAAATAGATAAAAACCTCTGAATTTTTAAATTGCAGAGAGAGGGGAAAAAACCACAAACACAATATTAAAGAGAAAAAATAATTTGGAATCTTTGAAATGGACATCAAATAATCTTACTTCAGGTTTTTATACAGCATACTTCAGCCTCTTCAGGGATCTGCTTTGTAAAACCCCATGTCCTATGTTTCTGGAGAAAAAAGGGGTGCAGGAGAGTTGGAAAAAAAGGTGATTTTCATGTATCAAGCTCAAGAGTAGTCCAGCCTGACAAGCAGGAAATCAAGCAAAGGCAGTAGGAGCCCTGCATAGATGAATAATGAGCCCCTGACTAACCTCAGAGAGAAAAATGAGGCATATAAGAGGTGCAAACAGAGACAGGTGAGCCATACAGTGACGGTCTAAACATGCAGGGATGAGTTAGGAAGGCAAAGCCCAGATGGTGTTGAATCTCACAAGGGAACAAGGGACATGAAGGGCAAAGTACGGCAGCAGCAAAAGTAGAGAAAGTGTGGTCCCACTGCTGAATGGGGCAGGCGACCTGTTGACAAAGCACACAGTGAAGGCGAACCTACTCAATGGCTTCCTTGCCTCTGTTTTTATTGGTAAGGTTGTCCTTCAGGAACCCCAGCTGCCGGAGACAGGAGGCAAAGTCTGGAGAAAGAAAGACTTATCCTTGGTGGTAGAGGATCAGGTTAGGGAATACTTAAACTGGGGGCCTGATGGGATCCACACATTGATAGTGAGAGAGATGACTGATGTCATTTTAGGGCCACTTGTCATAATTTTTGAAAGGTCATGGGGACTGGGAGAAGCTTCTGAAGACTGGAGCAAGTGTCATTCCTGTCTTCAAGAAAGGCAAGAAGAATAAGCTAGGGAACGACAGGCCAGTCAGCCTCACCTTGATCCTGAACAAAGTGATGGAGCAAGTAATTCCAGAAACTATTTTCAAACATATCAAGGACAGGAAGGGGATCGGGAGTAGTCAGCATGGATTTACTGAAAATATGAAATGTGCCTCACTCACCTGATAGCCTTCTACAGTGAGGGGACTGGTGGATGAAAGGAGACAAGTGTATTATTTTTATGCTATATCTAGCAAAGCTTTTGATGCTTTGCTAGACCTTCTAAGAAAAACTCAAGGAGTGTGGACCAGACAAGTAGATGGTGAGGTAGACTGCAATGCTGCCCAAACTGTCAGGCTATAATCAAGAGCCAGTCACTAATGATGTACCCCAGGGATCAATACTGGGACCAGTTCTGTTTAACATTTTCATAAATGAACTGGATCATGGGTGAGCTCTCAGCAGGTTTGCTGATACAAAACAGGGGTTGCACCACCATTCAAAGGGACCTCACAAGGCCAACATGGGCTGACAGGAACCCCATGAAATTCAACAAAGAGGAATGCCAAGTCCCATATGTGGAAAGGAATAACCACATACTATAGATGCTGTTGGCTGACTGTAGATGCTGTTGGCCAGAAAGCAGCTGATAGAGAAGGACCTAGGGTCTTGTCGGGCAAGGAGTTCACCATAAGCCAGCAATGTGCCCTTGTGGCAAAGAAGGACAACAGCATTTGGGGCCACATTAGGAAAAGCATTGTCAGAAGGTCTTGGAAGGTGGTTATTCCCCTTTGTTGAGCCCTGGTCAGACATACTTGGAGTTCTGAGATCTTCAGTACAAGACAGACATGGAGTTCCTGGATGGAGTCCAGTGCAGAGCCACAAAAATGATTAAGAGATTGGAATATCTGCCATGCAAGGAGGCCAAGAGAGCTGAGTCCGTTCGCCCTGGAGAAGCGAAGTCTCTAGGGGATCTTATCAATGTATATGGGATCTTATCAATAGCTGATGGATGGAGGTAAAAAGGATGGAGCCAGGTTTTTCTCAGTGGTACCTAGTGAGAAGACAAGAGGTAATGGGCACAAATTGAAATATAGCAAATTCCATTAAAATATAAGAATAAAGCTTCTTTACTATCGGAATGGTCAAACATTGGATCACGTTGCCCAGACAAGTTGCAGCATATCCATCCTTGGAGATACTAAAAACTCAGCAGTTTACTGAGCAACTGACCCTGTTGTAAGCAAGGAGGTTGGAATAGAGGTGCTTTCCAACTGTTATTGTGCGATTCTATGTAATATAAAATGTTACAAACTGGTTTTATTCCAAATGGAAGCTCAAAGACAATCAGCTTGCAGGGTTTTTCCAATAGTTTATCTTTGGAGATATTTTTCATCGAATGCAAAATCTGCTTGCAATAAACTGGCCTTTTCATTATTTTTAATTCCCTAACTGTCTTTGGTAGAAATTACAGTGTTCTAAGTGCTGTTGGTGAAGTAACACAGTAATGAATACAGGAGCTGCAATGATTATAAATTCATGGCTGATGTGCTCTAAAATAACTCCTGATTCTGGTAATATGTTGACCGTCTTTTGTGTAGAAATGGATTTGACAAGAATGACTTCAACTGCAATTGTAATGACTGCATTAGGCCAGGTTCACAGCAAGAAATTAAAATCAAGAACAGTTTTTAAGTTGATCAATAGAATAGTAAGGAGAAAGTCTGGGTGTAAGATAAATGCCATTCTCTTATTTCACACACAGCACTGGAAATCTCATTATTTATTCATTAGTTTTTCTGGGAAATATTTCCAGGCTGATTGGAGTGAAGGGAGTTATTAAAGGACCAAAACCTCTTTTCTGAACATAATCTCAGTAATTCAGTCCGGCATTCTGTGCAAAGCAGAAATTAAAATATCTTTATTAGTTTTATATGCCAAGAGCATCAATCAGCAGCAGAGCTGGTAAGGAGTTCTTTGACATAATTATTTTTTATTGAATATGCTGGATTTTTTAAAATTAAAATTGTATTTATTTCAACAAACCATTAGGGAAAAATAAACACAGACCTGTTGAAGGTCTCTATGATCACCTAGAAAATTTGTGACAAATTCAAACTCAACATATTCCTGTTTCCCCAGATACTCTGCCATTGTAAACAATCTCTGTACCAAGGGCACCAAGCTCTCTGCTGCATAGTTCACACTGTCCAGATTACTGGATACAAAGGTGGCTTTCTGTAACAGAGAGGTTCGATATCCTGGGAGTCCTGCCTTAGGGTACAGCTTTAATTGACACATCTTTTTATGTGAAAATATGTTAAAGCTTTTTTCACAACGAATTTTTTTTTGATGTTGTGTTGGGTTTGTGTGGTGGGGTTTTGGTAGCAGGGAAGGGGTTACAGGGGTGGCTCCTGTGAGAAGCTGCTAGAAGCTTCCCTGGCTCCAAGTTGGACCTGCCTCTGGCCAAGGCTGAGCCAATCAGTGACAGTGGCAGCACCTCTGTGATAATATATTCAAGAAGGGAGAAAAAAGAAACTGCCAAAAGCCTGCAGCAGAGAAAGAAGTTGGATATGAACAACTCTGAAGACACCAAGGTCAGTGAAGAAGGAGGGAGGGAAGTGTGCCAGAGCAGAGATTCCCCTGCAGTCCATGGTGTGATGGCAGGCTGAGTCCCTGCAGACCATAGGGGTTAACGGTGGAGCAGATATCCACCTGCAGCTTGTTGAGGACTCCACTCTGGAACAGGTGGCTGCTTCCAAAGAAGGCCTTGACTCTGAGGGATATTTCTGAAGGACAGCACCTTGTGGAAGGAACCCACACTAGAGCAGTTCAAGAAAAGCTTCAGCCCTGTGGGAAGGACTTACATTGGAGAAGGTCATGGAGGACTGTCTCCTATGGGAGGGACCTCACCCAGGAGCAGGAAAAGAGTGTGAGGAGTCCTATCCCTGAGGAGAAAGGAGTAGCAGAGAGATGTGATAAACTGACCACAACCCCTGTTCTCGGTCCCCCATGACGCTGGGGGGGAAGAGGTAGAGAAATCAGCAACAGAGATGAGCCTAGGAAGAAGGGAGGAGTAGGGGGAAGGTGTTTTTAAGATCTAGTTGTATTTGTTATTATCCTACTCTGATTTTATTAGTAACAAATTATTTTCTTTCTTTTTCTCCCAGGTTGAGTTTAGTGACTGTGCCTTTGTGCCCACTGACTTTGCTTTGATCTATAAGACTTCTGTTCTACTTTCTCCTCCCCATCCCACTGGGCTGTTGGGGAGGAGTGAATGAGCAGCCACATAGGGTTTAGCTGCCATCTGGGCTTAAAGCATAACAGGTGCTGAGGCTCATGCCTGGCTAATTTTACCCAGGAAACCTCTAAAAGTAAAAAAGTGGTCCTAAAGAATTGTGGTAAAGTACACAGCAATCTTCTTGGTTCTGAAAAGCTGCCTTAAGGTTGGTTGTTCTGGGACTTTTTTTAATTCTTCAGAATGGCTGTATTTGTCATTGATTCCTATTCCATGGGAAGTATAACCATTTGGCATTCTTGTTCCGATCTGAAACAAGATTTTTCTCACAAGAGAAAATTATTACACAGAACAGAAATTCTGACTTTTACTCACTGCTACTCAGAAGTTATTTACGTAACCCTGAACCTGTAGTGATTTACTTAAGTGGTAAATTACTGTATTATCCAAATGCAGAGAGGTATCCATGTTATATTCTGTGTCTGCAGCTGTTTTTGCCTATCCATGAGATCTAGGAAGCCCACTATGAAAGGCATAGGATGGCATCTGGAAGAATCAGTCTGATTTCTGCAAGAATCAGTCTGCTTTCTGCAGCCCATGTGGTGCCTGTGCAAGCTATAAAGTTGGTTTTATTTCATTATCAGTTCATTAAGGCTATATTATAAGTAGGGTGCATGAGTATTGACTGCTTTGGGCATGCTGTAAATAAGGAAATATTTAAATATAGTGTAGATTCAATGACAATGCCACCTTATGGAACCCATGCTTACCTGAAATTAAAAAGTTCTGTAAAGTTTTACATGGATCTAGCCAGTCACAGTCTACATTACAATGATTTTCTCCTCTCTCATTTTTTCATTCTCCTTTTGCTCAAGTTGGCATTAACAATTAAATAAAGGCCCTTAATAAGTCCTTATTGCTGTTATTGTCAGTAGAACTTGTCTAACTCAGTAATAATCTAAAAATACTAATCCTTCCAGAAAGGTATTTAAACAAAACTGTTTCAGATAAATAATTATGATTAGATTCCTACTGAAAGCAGGTTGTTTTCATGCAATAAGAAATATGTAGCTGTTAACAGATTATGTTCTTGGTCAGTGCTTTGTGATGATTTTCTAGAAACATAGAAGTATAAAAGTTCTCATAAACTGCCGCACATTTTCAGTGGCTTTCAATAAGCAATAGATGAAGATAATAACAACAAATTAATTCACAGGTCAGTAATCAGAGAAATGCACTTCACATGCTTTCATGAGAACTAACCTAGAAGTATAACAATACACAGCAGGATTGCAATCAGTGCTCCTGTGCTGAGGCCTACTGGCAAGAAGATTGCTTCCACGTTGCAGGACAGGATGGTACCATCAGAATCACATCTGCAAACACGGATAGTCATTGTGTTTGTGCTGCTCTGGACAGGGTAACTGCTATCTTCTATTACTACTGGAAGAAAGTACAGCTCTTGCTGCCTTCTGCTGTAACCATTTCTCCTGGTTTCAATCCCAGCTGTGTTGTCTGTAAAACATGACATGGTCATTACAGGATTTTTATGGTGTACTTCAATTCACCATCATAGTCTGTATCGTCTTTAGTAACAGTCAGCTATTCCATTTTTTAAAGTCAGTGAATGACATTCTTTATTTAATTGCCTTGTTTTATCATTACAGAAGGTATTATATTCTGACTGGTACAGCTATTTTTCCAGAGCATGAAATAATAATAATATTCCCTTTCTTCCAAACTTGTTATCTTGACAGCTGAAATTTCAAAGAAGACATAAACAATAATTAAAACAAGCATTACAGGTATTAGATTAGGAAGGCTTTTCAGTTTTTGTTTCTCCTTAGCTCCTTATATTCCAACCCTGTGGTTCAGGTGACTTTGATTGCACAAGGAATTAGAATCAAGTCTCTATAAATTAATAAATTTCCCTTTAAAAGTAATATAACTGGACAAAATGCAAAAGCCCTTCAAACTTTCCTGCCCCATTAAAAATAAGTACAGAAATGGAGTACTTTATAATGAGTACATTTTTCACCAATTAGTCATTAATGTGTTCAGAACTCCTTGAAATTATCTTTTGTCTTTTCTTCCCAGTAGATATTCAGTTCTCCTTTCTTGAATCAGAGTAACAAGGAAATGATGTGCAGATTAAAAGAATTACACTGAAAGCAAAACCAAAATGAAATTAGCAGGGAATTAATTAGCTGACAGATCTGAATGAACATAGCCTGCAGCAGTTACCATTTTTCCATCTCATCCAAGTGCTTTACTGTGTCTTTAGAAGAGGTCGATTGCTGTCCATGTTACAACTTTCATCATTTCTCGGAGTTTTGTCACTAGGTAGAAGGATTAAGGGTTCTGAATCCACACTCAAATACTTGTGTGCAGTTCTGATTAAGGGCAATAAGAAGAAACACTAAATATCTCAAATCAGATATGTTATGATCAGACACCATTGAGAAAGCACTTGACTGACAAAATGCTTACTTCAGAAGACCTCTTTTTATCAAACTCAGACATGGCACACGGTTATGTCAAGTTCAGTGACATTTAGTTTTGAAAACGAAAAATTCCTTAAAGTTCTTTGAATCAAACTAACTTCCATCTTCAGGTTGTTCTTTCTCTCTATGATTAATCATCTGCACTGTGTAAAGAGTTTTAGATCTAATTTGAAGTCATCCAGCCTAATCTTCTTTCTATTCTAATTTCTATTTCTAGTATTAGAATTATTTCTATTATTTTTATTTTCTTTCTAATTGCAATATTTAAGATCATTTTAATACATGTTACAATGCAACCAAATGACTTTCCATTCTCCTTTGAGAAGAATCAAACAGATCAAGCTCTTAAGTCTTTGAACAATTTCTGTTGCTCTGCTACATTCCCTTTCAATTGTTCAAAGTCCTTTTGAAAATATGTACAGAGGCATGTGTTTGATCTTTTCACAGAGCAGGCTTGAGCTGCATCTTGAAGATGAGACAGCTTCTGGTTCTTCAGTTTGTTGGCCCTAAATTCATTTTCAGGATGTCTGTGACAGTCTGAAAAGAAGGAATTCTGTCATGTGCAACTGAAGGAGCTCAGCAGGGAGGCAGCCCTCTAGAGAGCAGAGTGAGGCCAGCACAGTGGAAAGAGGAAGGTAGGCAGTTCAGTTGGAAGCACTCCAGCTCTGCCAGGGCCTCTCACTTCTATTCACAGCTGGTGGTTTGGTCTCAGCACTGCAGAAGGCATAGTCTAGAAACATAACATTTCCCTGTGTTTGTATGTATAGAGACTCCAAATAGTAACCTTGAGGTTCCAGCTTGCTTCTATCCTCATTAAGTTATATTCTGAAGAAGCATGCAATCCAGAAAATTTCATTCTCTTGGGTGCACTACAAACATACTACACCTGCTGTAATATCACACCACCCTTGAGTTTTAGCTTTATGGAATAGCACTGCTAATTGGGCTTGTTGATGTGTTTAAAAATGTTGAATGACACCTTTACCTTTAAAAGCATTGATTGTAACACAGTAAACAAGATTATTTCTCAAAAAAAACCAAAAAATTCATTTCAGAAATTACCTCTTGGTACTAACCTAATTGCTAACTCAAAAGATAATGGTAATTATGTTTTTAAAAGCTTTCTGCAGAGAAAATAAGATTGTGTTATTATACCTCTAATTTGTGCGCAGTGCAAACCTTCCACTTTTTTGCCAAACAAAAGGCAGAAGATATTGAAAATATTGTACAAAGTTTCTGTTTGGAAACATTTTTCTAATAGCTCTATAAATCATCAAAAATGAAAAAGTCTTTTATGGTTGAAAAATATTCCATGAAAGCATTTTTTCTGTCTTCCATATATTTCAATAAATAGTGTATTTCTTTCTTCTTTTATAGCAAGTGTTAAGAAATGCTTTTAAGAGTGTGTATATAGGTAAACACACATACAAACATTTATTTATTAAAAATTGTGTGTCTTCTAAGTCCATTTTTATAGAAATATTGCATTTGGTTTTATACAGTAAAGTTTGTTAACAGACTACTGAGATCCAAAGTCATCTTGGTGTCAACGTTACTGGTTCAAATGGAGAACTGTAATTATCTAATATTATTTGAGAAATTTCCTCCCCAAACTAATATGCTAAGCACATTTTACAAAAGCTTGAAGATGTTTATGACAGAAAAAAAAGATCAATGTTTTCATTTTGGAGTGTTCTTCGCCATTTATCAAATATATTCAAGTGAAAAAGAAAAAAAAGTGATCGGTTATGACAAAAATCAGGGGAAAAATTAGAGCTGTTAATTCCTTAAATCTACAAATTATTAAGAGTGTTGTTGGATGTTATACTGCAGCAGCACTGTCCATATTTAAAAGTAATTCTTCTTTGGGACTGTGCAACCTGCAGAAAGCACAATAGCTGGGTACTTAGAGAACAGTTAGCAAAGTAGTAGTATTTAAACAAGGCAGTAATAGTGCCTTTTTTAAAGGTATACCTGCATTTGCATATGAGTTCTTCCTGAGATACTGAATGATAAAAGGAAGAAAATAAAACAGGTAGCAGTGTTTTTGCAGGCCTGCTGGGAAATCTCAGCCTTTGGTGTTCTGGTAATTCCTGTCCCCTAAAAATAGGAAAAGTTGCAAGACCTGAATTTATATGAATATATGTCCTACATAGTTTGTAAATTAAAAATGTGAAATAAAAAAGTTCATCTGTAGACATGACTATAATACAAAGTAATCATATTTTTCATTATAATCACAGCCTGCTGTTCTGAAAGAAAGATAGGGGTAAACAACTTACTTCTGTAGTCATGGACTGTGAAATTTGGTTTGTTGGAAGCCTCAGGTGACAGTCTGAAGGAAAACCTTTGCCCAGCTGGTGACAAATCTTTATCTGCTGCAGTGACAGTCTGTATCACCTGAAACCAGATTAAGATTTATTCTGAAGTCAGTTCACTCTTCTAAAAGAAGCACTTTTGTAGAAATGCAAAGGGAACATTGAATGAAACAATGAAAGTGCAATCCTGCTGGATTACTCTCATTCCACTAATATATTGGACAATGTAGTCAAGAAGTCTAAATACTATAGCCTCTCAAGAACTCATGATGTCTCAGAAGGTCTTGCTTTGACATATCTGAAGGAAATCATCAAGATTTACCCTATATTCAGAATTATTTAGTATTTGTCCTTTGCATCAAAATACTAGGGATTATTTACAGGTGAGTGATTACTTAGAGTTCACTTTATCTTCTACTACTACTATCACTATTATGGCTAGTACGTATTGCAGTTGTGCACTACTGCACCCTAATTTTATAGCTTGAAATGAAGTAGAGGGGGTTGAAAGGTCTGCACTATCTAGGCATGAAGGAACTTTTGGATCCCAGAGCCCTCTAGATTTCAGGTAAGCACAGTGCAATTAAAATATTTCATAGTAGGATTGTCACTGAACTTTTAAAATGAAAGGCTTTTTTTATGTAACAAAGGTCTAAATATTTATAATTTTTGATATCTCAGTGCTTGTCTCAGCAGTCCCTGAAAAAGGTTCCTCTTTCTACCGTTACTGCCTGGATAAGAAGCTAAAAGTATCTGTTAAACCAGAAGTTGAACTAAGTTGTATAGTAGTTAGTTGAAACGTACAAGAAAAAAAAAAAAAGGAATTATGGATAAATATGTAATAAAGGCATGAAAAATCACATGGACAGATTACAAAAAAAAAGAAGTCACTGATTACACAGCAGGCTGAATATGTTCCTTCCATGGCTTTCAGTAACTCTCAAAGTTGAACAGTTGCAGTTACAAGTATTGTCCTGGAAACAGCGTTAGCTGTTGGTACGTATGATGGTTGGCCTTGGTGCTTTGCAGCACTGTGTTTAATTGCACAAATTTTATGCAGAACGAACATAAGTAAACAGCTTCTGTGGCCAGCTCTATTAACACTGGCATCACTCGTGGTATAAGGTGATATTCTGAATCTGAAATGTCTTTTGCATGCTATGCATATTTTTGAAACTGCTTATAAAACCAAGCTTTCAGGAAGATTGTCTTTGGAGTTATGGAGTCTTCTCACCAGTATACAGAAATGTATTTAATCTGCCCTACTCCATTTATTCACTGCAGTTTTATGCTTATACTTAAGTTTCTCTAAAGAAGGGATTCTTTCTCCTGTCATAGATATTAAATGCACAGCAAGTGGTATCTCAGGCCCATATAACCAGGGATAATAAAAATAAATAGACCATAAAGGTCAACAAACAGAATTCCAAAAGGTGAGTATTTCCAACACAGACATTTTATTTGTAAAAGTATTCTAACCATAATGTCATTTTCAAACACATAAATTTCTATTGCTGTAAATAATAATGAAAGAAAAGATAAAATAGTAAGCATTACAAATTTGAAGTACCTGCCCTGGCTTGGCATTTTCACATACAGATGTCTCATATGGAACTGAAATTTCAGGAGGAAACTCGTTGACATCCAGGACATTTATTATAACGTTGACTTTGCTGGTTAATAGTGGGTTACCTATAAATGAATTTTAGGAGAAAAGCATTGATGAATACTATTTATATTTGTTGTCATCACCAGTGCCCATGAGCTGTCATAAACTGTTTTGATACCAGTACCGTGATGTGTAAAACCCCTTAACTTCAGTGCATTTATTTCTGGTTTGGATTAAGGAGAAATCAAAACCATTACTCTTCATAGGGAAAGGAATCAATCAACATGATTATGTTAATTAGAGCATAAATTTAAAAACTTAAAGTTGTACCTCTAATTAAAGATGCAAACATTTCTCAGATCACTTTTTAGAGTCTGTGGAAAGTCTGCAAGCAATGGATAAACTGATCATCCTAAAACTCAGCTTGGAATCTGAAAAAAAACCCCCACAAAAAAACACTACCCAAATCACACAATATTTGTAGTTTCTTCCTACGAACATACCTAATTAATAGTGAATATATCTAATATTATCTCTTTGAATCCTCATTCATTTCCAATTTGGCATCAGCCTTACTTTCAGAGTATCTCTGCAGAGAAAGGCATTCTGCAGTATGAATGAAGACGGAGTTTGGGAATTAGGTATTGATTCTTTAGATGCCTGAAGAGCCAGAAGAAATCTAGATCAGCTGCTCACAGTTGAATTGTTTCCTTTGTATAGTAGGAAACAAAAAAGTACTAAGAAGTTATTTTAGTCAGTAGAGGGCAGGACGCTTTGAATACACACAGATATCAGAAAAGCCCTGAGTAGGTCAAGTTCATGCAGTTACTAGCAGAAACTTCCTAACTTAAAACTTCCCTCCTAGCCATACTCTCTGCAAATAACACAACTCATATAGAGTAACTCAGGTTTTCCTTTGCTTTTTTTTTTTTTTTTTTTTTTTAAGGTACAACACTGAACAACAGTTCAGGATACATTCTTCAAACACATAAGATATTAATGCATTTCCATGAAAGTAGAGGCATAGATGGTAGTTAATTTCCTTCTAGATATATGTTAATAATGCCTTTCTAGTAAAAGAATGAATATATCCAAAATGTACGCATCATGTACATAGGAGTTATTAGCTGATTTTGATAGTTTCTATTAAACATATCAGTTTCTATAAGAAATCTGTTTAGGCAATATTTTTTAGAAGTATCTTGCATAAATTTTTTTTTTCAGCTTCTTGGAACTGTGTACATATTATGGAACTGTATATTTTTTAAATTAAGAAAGGGATTTGACATTTTGACTTCCCTCAAAATCACAATAGGATAGCATGCTTTGGAAACACATGAATATGAGTATACTTTTACAGTTATTTTTCACTGGTGGTCTGTGATTAATTTCTATGATTCTTTGAAAGATATATGAGGCCAAAGTATTTTCTTCCTTAGTATTTTAGCAAGGTAGAATATTACATTGCATAAATGGTCAGCAAAAATCAAAGATGAAAGTAAATAGAATTTGCACAGAATAAGATGGACTACTTCCAGATTTCACTTTATTTATGCGATTTGTTTTCATTCTGGTTTATGCTGATATCAGTTTAACTTCTCGTGTATAACACTTGACATGAAAGGGGAGGAAGCATTACATTTCAAATACCACTTTGCAGACTTGATCTCCATTTTCTCAGTTTTTTTTTTTGTTTTTTGGTTTCTTTTTTCGTTTGCTGTTTCTCTCAAAATCAAATCTTTTTGAGCCCTGTGAGCACAGTAGTGATGTGCATGCTGGTATTGGTTAGTGAGACATTGAAAATATTTGCTGTTGCCTTTGAAACCCAGATTATACAGATGAAAAGACAAGCTAGTTAAATCATTAGCCTTGGAATTAAGAAACTGAATTCAGGTGTCAATTCCACCTGAAAGATACAGGCAAATTAATTATCTTCTTCCTCCATTTTCCTATCTGTAAAACAGTAACAACACTATTTCCTTCTTTTGGTCAAGTACCATCAACTGTTCAAATCTTTATGGTTAAAATCTTTTACAGTGGTAGAAAATCTATAAAATATTTTGATTAATGAACTTGTGAAAATTCAAGATATCTGATAAAATAGATACTGACCACTGAGGAGAATCAGTGATTCCTTAATCCCAGTTACGGTATGCAGGAAAAGATAAACGCCATCTTGAGATTTAAGATTAAGTTTCTTTCATGTTCACAAAATTTTGGCCTAGACTTAGAGGAATTGGGAAGATCGCTTGGACAGAAAGTATTACGGTTACTTAATATTTATTTTTAACCTTAACTAGTGCCTTGTTATGCATCTTATCTATTTCCTTTTTTGTAAGATGCAAAAAAAGTTTCCATACTAATTAATCAGCACACTGGGGAACTTTTTGAGCACTGGACTGTGATTTTTTCATGCTATTATGTTCTAACAGCAGCCCTTGTCAGAGCTTTGGCCTGGGGCAACTAGTGATCTCCAAGACAGTTCAAATGCATGTGCTGGGAGATAATATGGGTGAGGGATGGTTCTTAAAGAATTTATTTACATGTGGGCACTCTATTTGGAAGGTAGAAGTGTTTAATGGAATAGAAACAATCTACTTGGTGCCAGCTGGCCTTTGTGCTTGAAATGAATGCAGGCTATGTTTAATTTATTAGTTTGGATAGAGTCTGTGGGATCAAAAATGTTCAGAAACAGCAACCATGGAGGCTACTAGGGTGTTGATTAAGAAGGAAAAAAAAGAAACTACAATGAAATACAGTCAAGGAATGAAAAGAAATATAGAGAAATTTTGAAGTGAAATGGGGGGGAGCGGGAAATGGGAGGCTGAAACATGCTCCCCCTGTTCATGCACTTTGTTCTACAATAAAGGCTGAATTTTTGTTTCCATGTATGTGTAAGAGACCTTCTGCATGCACCTGCTTTCATGTCTATGCCGTCATCTGTGTGTTAGCAGAACAATCATCCACCTCCCCATTAAAAAGGTCTCTATTTTGGGATAGGTTTCTTTAATAAGGGTGAGAATAAAGTTATGGTGTCTTGTGTTAAATATGACAATAGGCTATCCATTACTCCATGCTGGGTACACCTCTGAGATGTCCTCAAGACTCACTTGTGCTGCTCTTTGGAGACAGATTCCCAGACAGTGTTTAGATCAGGTGTTTGGAATATTTTAGGGTTAGAAATAAAGATCACAGTATAACGATACATAGTCAGAATTGGTCATTGCATAACTTCCCTTATCCCAATTCCTTTGTGGAACCAGCAGCTACTATCTGTATGTAAGTTATACTGTGTTATTGCTGGGTAACCAAGACTTCCCTGACTATGAGTGTACAAGTTGACACAAGCAAGCCTAGCACACGCAGATTCCATAATAAACTTTTTGCTAATGGTCCTCCAGGAGAGTTCTGCCTCTCTTCAAGCTGCCAACCTTCACTGTGTGTGGTGTAGGCAGGGATGAAGAGGAAGGACCTGGAGTTCAGGAAAGAATAATCTGAAAATACATACATATATATATTTATATGTTTCCGCCAAGTAAATGCAGAATGAGGACACTGGATGGGAAAACATTTACAAATACCCCAGAATCCAGGCTTTTGAACAAGACCGGGTTTTTTTTCCTCCACAATAGGCAATGTCAGCAAAGGTTACTATAATAAACACAAGGTAAATATCTTCTGCCTCATTTTTGAAATGTATTCCTTTAAAAATTGTAACTTCTGGTGCTTTAGTACTAATAATAGTCAGATTTATCAGCTTGTACGAAAACTCTAAATGGTACATCTGTATCTACATTTGCATATATCAATTGCCTGCTGCTATATTTAGCTATCTAAACTTCATGCCATTTATGCCATTGTCTGAGAGGTAACTTGATTGCTCAAAAGTCATAGTATTACTTCAAGACTACACTGGCTGTAAGAAAACCTGTAACACAAGCATCATCTGTGATTTGTACTGGGTTTCATTTTGAAGCTACAGGGGAAAAAAGAGGAACAATCACTTAGAGGCCCCAGGCAAGGAGTCCATGCAAGCCCACTCATGACTTTGCCATCATTTTCCACATACAGAGGAATGATGGCAAAGACTAAAACTGGCCTTTTCTCTCTGACTTGATGGGGATAGAGCTTGTGGGCTTTGCTTATATTTGGCCTGTTCAAGAAAAGATAATTTGCAGAACGACTATCAGAATGTGTCTAAAAGGTAGGGCTTTTAGATTGGTTTTTTCTCACAGTGAGAAAGCAAAATACATATTTTAGCAATAAAGTTTTATAAGCAACAGAACTTAATATGGTGATTATTAGTTTAGAGTCTGTTTATTTTAAAGATATAAGGTCACAGAGAACTGAAGATACTTTGGTAACAGTAGTGTCCCTTCCTGAGGCAAGTTTATGCAACCGATTGCAATACTGGGCCACTCTCCCTAGGTAACCAAGTATATGTCAAGGCATTGCTCAGTGCACTTTTTCTCTAATAAGAGGTAGCAGTTTCAGTGTTTCTATGTCAGCGTGAAGAAGTGGCAAAATTTTTTTTTAGCATAAATTCTTCTATAGCAGAAACGTAGTAATTCTCCCCACCCCCACCCCATTTCCTTCAGATATTTTCTTCTTTCTAACCTTTTTTAGTTGTGTACAGTGTGTCATTCCTCAAACTCCAGCCATTATTTCTGTGATAGCTCTTACACAACTGCATATAAAGTCTTGACAGTTAGTGTACCTCAAATCCTCCAAAATATTGCAAATTACTGGTATAGTACAGGTATGGCGATTGTTTTTAATGCTATGGATAATGCTCCGTGTATAACTATTTTGAGGTATGCTGAAATGAATCACATATATGTCCTAGGCGTAGATTCTTGACTAAGCAATTGTTAAAACTATGCATTTCATAATATAGCCTATCTTCTACTGCTCTCCATAAGCATGATATTACTATATATGTCCTGGGAATTTGCACAGACAAGTACATTTTGAGGGTTTAGTTAGCTTTAATAACTCTTGTGAATAATAAACAGATTCACATAAAGTTTACTAAAACTGCTGCCTTACTGCAGAAAAACTTTACAAATCTCAATCTTTGTCTACCCATAAACCTAAACAGTTAAGCTTTATTGAAGCATAGACCATTACAAGACCTCCCCTCCGCATCTACCTTACTTCCAGTTTCTCTGGAAACAAACTACAGTTCTGCTGGACTTTCTGTCAATATACACATGCACATGTATCTCCATGTACTCAATCACTTGTGACAGTTTAGTTTCCTCTGTTAGTGTATTCCTTTTCCAAGCTACAGATAAAATTCAAGTGTTTATTTGACTAGTGTCCTCTTTATATTATCAGTTTCCAGGGAGTGAGCCTGTGGTTCTTTTTTGGACAACTACAACTGAGAATTTATTCTTTTATTTTAAATAATGTATACCTTCTCTGCTTCCAAAATCTCCCTCTTTGTTCTAGTAGCATGTATTACTTTTTGAACACTCAGTGCCAAGCATACATTGAGGAAAACAAGCTCTTTGCTTTAGAAACTTTCAATTCTGGACACATAAGCAATACAGAATGAATAAGGAATAAAGTCCACTTCTACAGCCTGTTATGTCAGCAGAAAGATTGCTGTGACCTTTACACAACACTAAGTGACCAAGAGACTTGTATTCAAAGGATAGGATAGATCTACAAGAGTTTCAGTTTGACAGGGTCATGAATGAGGAATGCTACATGGAAGGATGGCAATGAAGAAAGTTGCAGCTATGTAACACCGTAGAAGAAGAGAGTTCTTACTTTTAAAAAGCTATGTTGGAGAAGATACAAACATGAGAAGTAAAAAAAACAACAAAACACCACAAATCATATAGGAGAAGAGAACAAGCGGTTAGGCATAAAGTCTTGGGCAGAGAGAAAACATGAGTAGCGATGCAAGCACACAGACAGATTCATTCAGAGCTTTAAATCTTGACTCAATTTTAGTGTACATTTTGTCCGAGAATCAAATGAGTCTTTGAAATTTTCTGCTTTAAAAAAGTAGATTGATGGACATGTTATTTGACTAACCTAATTTAATATGCAG
Organism: Coracias cyanogaster; assembly: GCA_033124195.1. Taxonomy (NCBI): domain Eukaryota; kingdom Metazoa; phylum Chordata; class Aves; order Coraciiformes; family Coraciidae; genus Coracias; species Coracias cyanogaster. The sequence goes on along the minus strand of JAVSBS010007903.1, from coordinate 81,407 downwards.
TAATCATTTTTTAATTCTACAAAATCAGAAATAAGAATTGGAAAGCCTTTATACAGCTCCTCATGCTCTTTGTGTTGACAAAATGTTTTTAGGCTTCTGAGGGAACTATGCCTATATGAGGGCTATTAGGAAGACCTTACTGTATAGGGCTGTTTGAACATCACAGCCTCACAGTACGTCTGGCAAAATGATATTTATTGAGCCTTCTTAAATAACCTCTTAGCAATGTATACGCTTTTCACAGTATTTTTGTGCCTGAGCAGTACATTCTCAAAAAAATACCATATTAGCATGTTAATTCAGTTTGTGTCATACTTACTAACTTTACTTGCAATTATAGAGAAATTGTACTGTGCTGTGTTTTCTCTGTCCAGTAATTCATTAGTAGCAATGGTTCCTTCAGTAGCATCTATTGTAAAGTAGCTGTCCACATCATTCTTCCAATCAATGAAGTATCTGTGAAAAATATTAAACAAAGTAGATGCAAATGTGCAAAGATTACTCATTTACCATAACAGCAGTCAAGCTAGCTCAAGTTTTGTTATTTTTCTCTTCCCAGCAATTGCTACCCTTGCAGGAAGAAGACAATAAAGAATGATTTGTTTATTTCTTTTTTGCAAAGTTGGAATGCTCAAGGGAAAATGGGCTATAGTAAAATATTTAGTACTTCTGGTGTTAGTTTATTTAAAGCTTTGAGCTCCCAAGAATCTAATGCACAGCTTCTGTAACCCTGACCACTTATGCCAGTTTCTTTGGAAAGCACTAGATAGACTTGGAAAGAAAATGATAAACGATATATGAAATAGTGTTTAACATATGAACAGCAATGAAGAGTGAATCAGGTCTGTTCTCTTTACTTCCATTTGTAGCTGCAATATGCTGGAATTAGCTTCACTGAGCTTTCAAAGAGGTATCCTAATGGATGTATACGGGGTGTTGGCGCAGTCTACTCAGAGGTCCCTCATCTAAAGGACGTTGATAGAGTCACAGTATGGGAGATGGAGAAGTGTGCTTATTCCCCCACATATATAAGAGCAATAGAAGACTTTCTGCCTTTGGGAAAAATAGGCAACTTTCCCTTTCACTGGAGCTGTGAGGAACAGGGCAATACCATTGGTTTTTTTTGTTCTCCTGACCCTTTGTTTGTCAAGAGGTATGAACATAGACAGATTCAAAACTCAAAATGTGTACTTGTTTTTCCCTAGTAAGGACTTTACAGAAAACAGAGATGCGCTTGTAAACATAGCTGCTTAAAAGCAACCTGATAATTATTCCAAACCCATTTCCCTTAAATGCTAATTAATTTGAAAGTCTATTTTCACATTTGATGCTGCTGTTTGTAGTCATGACAGAATAATTTTTCTGATGCATTGCCTCCAGCTACTAATTTCCTTTTCATTGTTAGTCTCTTCATACCTTGATGATGTTTCTCAAAAACTAGGCAGGATAAAATTGTGAAAGCCATTTGTGAGCAGTGGGCAATAAGAACAAAATGGCACTCAACAAGTACACCTAGAAGATCATAAATGCCAGAGGACCGTTCTTACAACACCTCATTGCATGTAAACCAGTGACAATAAGAATAAAAGCTAGTATTTCCTTCTCTGATTAGTGTGATTTATGGAAATCATGTCTAAAGAATGCAATGATAAACACTGTGTTTTCTGCTGCAGAAGAAAACAATGGTAGAAAGGGGTATATGAGATATTCCCAAAGAAAAACGCTCAGATTGGGACTCAAGAATGCCAATACCTTAGGAAAGCTTGAATAGTAAAAAAATCACAAATGAGGTACGATACTCCTTTGGAGACATTTTGTTCAATCAAAGTCACAGGAAAATCCCATCTGTAGATTAAACAAGTTACTTCATCAATTGACAGGTATCATTACCAGGTCACACTTTATTTGAAAAACCTGAGAAAAGATTTGCTAAAAGCAGCATGTATCATTTTACACAGCTGAGCAGGCACATTTTCTTGCATATGATAATATTATCTGCCCACCTTTGTAATTTCAATCTCATTGTTCAAGATTGGGTTGACATAAAAATTATGAAAAATATATAAACCATTTATTAGAGGTATCATTACACTGAGATACTCTCTCAGGAACAGTAAAATTACTCTTTGGGGCTTTGCATGTTTAATAGACTATAACTTCTTCCAAAGTTAAATATACAGACACATGCAAATAAATGGGATCAAAGCATGAGAAAGTAACTTTGCTTGTCTTTCCCCTTAGGAAGATTAGCTTTGTCTAAGTACCCTACACATAAGCCAGTGAATAAATTACAGGACCTAATACAAAGTACAGTGTAGGTGACAGCCTCCTTCAGCAGGAGGCTTTGAAACTCCAGAAAATAAATTCAGTTTGAACATTGTTGTGTCTGAAGTTGAGTTCAAGCATGAATATTTGTAGGATCATAATCTGATAGTCTATCTGTAAGCATTTACACAAGTGATTAACTTCATGCACAAGCCCACTATGCCTACTTCTAAACATAAGCATCAACACTGCAAGACTAGCACTACTGCTGATACTAACAGCAGAATTCTTCTTCGCTTCCATGGAAGAGGACTCTGTGGGAATTGGAGAGTTCAATAAAAACCAAACTGTAGCAGTTCTTCTAAATTCATTGTCTTTGGCTGCATTAACACTGGAAACTATTACGCCAGCATTTTTAGCATTGTTAGCCTAATATATATATACTGCAAACAAGTAGCCATCCTTCCTCCTTTCATTGTCCATGTGCAGTACCCATGAAAACATATCTGACAGAAGATCCTGCTACAGGTAGCTCTTCTGGACATAGTATTCCTTCCAGATACTTCAGTAAATCTGCAAGACATAGTAATAGAGTGAATGAGACCCCATTTGGCTGCTTTTCAAATGAAAATTTTTGGGACATGCCAAAGGGAGGTCACTTTTGGGGGATGCCCTAAAAGAAGTGTAGTTTCCTTTCACAGCCCAAAAGCACTCTTTCCTCCAGTCAGATACTCAATGTGTCTTTGTAAGCAGCACGGCAACAGTTAGGCTCTTTCTATGGCCAATATTATAATGCCTGAGCTCTGCCTTTTGCTTGGAACAAATGCTTTCAAGAACAGAAGAAAAAGGAAACGAGTCTCCAACCAGAAAAATCAGTAACTTGCCAGAGATAAACCCAGGTATCTGGGACACAAAGTCTGACATTTCTTGTTAGATTTTGACACAAAGATGAATACTGTTGGTATACTGGCATTAGGACAGCTGTCTAGATCTTCTAGTCATGGTCTAGCAGTTTGAAGCAACTGAGGTTGGTTGGTTTGACTGCTCTGAGTGCCTGCAAGACAGATCATTAATAACTGCACTAATCTCAAGAGGCAGCTCCCTCCTTGAAAAGTTAGGGAGAACTTAATTGTCGATATAGGACACAGCAGTCCTATTTTTCAAAAGCACCTGAACAGGCCTGTCTGGCAGCTCTGAGTACCAGAGCATTGACATATAGTTCATACTCACTGATAGGGAAGAAACATTGAACTATGTCTCCCTGAATATTCTTCCCAGGAGAGGACTGTATTCCAGATTATATTATTGAAGGCAGGGGGTATGTGGGATAATTGTGAAAGGATATACCTTTGCTAATGTTCTCTGAGTCGTCTCAAGAATAGCTATATCTGTACATCAAGTAGGATAGAAGATACAGAATGGAAATATTTGGTTTATAAAATGGTAAGAGTCAAGCCTCTAGGACTCTTATCCAGGGTATTCACAAAGACATGCACTGCCCTCTTAGGAGTTCCAAGAATAATTTGCATTCATATTGGCTAAACGGTAAGTCTCTGTGTAGCTCATGGGGTCTCAAAGAGCATTCCTTCAAAAGAGGGCTTACCTTCTTTCAAAAAGCAGACACCAGGGAAGACTGTGTTGACTAGCTGCAGCACAGAAGACAGCAGAGTGCTTGGTGGAGTGGTGTGAGTACATGAGTGACAGCAGATCACCCTTATGAGGATAACAGGAACTCTGAGTTTTCAAGCAGACAACTGTAGTTGCTTCCTATACCATGAAAGAACTGGACAGCTGACCTGCTGCTGCTATGGAAACATGCATGACAGCATGTCCAGGTGAGATGGGAGGTGGCAGAATGCTAAGAAGGCTGGGAAGCTTGGGACTTGGGGTGAAATTTTTGGTCTTAAAAATGTGGAGGGGAAGACTTTCCCTTCCTAGAGTGGATGGCTTTGGGAACAGTGGTGTCCATCCCTACCAAAAGTTTATAAACCTTGCCAAAGTCTTTGTTGTTCTGCATTGATAGTGAATGCAGCTGGGACACAATACAATACAGAAATCATATAACAACTTACTTACATCATATTACCTTTTTCCTTTTCTTTTCTTTTTTTTTTTTTTTTTCAGTTGATGCTTAAAAAAAATGCAGAGTATCCATTTGTGTGCCCATGCATTGACCTTGAGTGGGGATTTCACCAGCTGCTTCCAAACTTTCAGAGGAAGGCATATAGCAATTTGGACTTAGCTCAAAAAGAGGAGTTTAGGAGAAAGTTACTATGTCATTTACAAGATAATAGCCTTTTGTTTGTTTTCCAAAATTAAACTGAGTCTTGCTAGTTTTACCTTGATAATTAATAACCTATATATACACATGCATATATTATAAAATTTTCTATTGGTATTTCCACCAGGTGAAAATACTATAGCCACCATCAGTGCTCAGTATCATTGTCTATTCTGAGCTCTCTTTTGATAGGGTTTTACTGCCTCCAAAGAAGGACAGTTGCAAAGTACTGGCCTAAGTATTTTGTTCTATGTTTTTCAAGAATGTAGAGACACCTTATTTGTTCTACAGATGGAAGCACTCTTGGGTCTTCTCTTGAAGATGATATCATAGATACATAGAAAGTAAAACTACCAGAGAATCAAAAGCCACCAGAAAAATTTGTCAGTTGCACAGTGTTGGCATGGTGAAAGCTGGGTCGTATCAAGGTCTAAGTACTCTCATGCATTCCTAGCCCAGAGGCACCCCAGTATATTTATCCTTGCTGGTACTCACCTGCAGCTGACAGCTGCATCTATTGTACCGAAAAGCAGAATCCAGGTCTCAAGACAAGATGCTTTAACATCATTATAGACTGAAAGGTCTCAGAGGAGACCTAAGGTTTCTCTCTTAAAGGAGCAGAGTTGTAATACTTTGCCCATACTCATCCAAACCTTCTAAAAAGAGCACAAACAGGAACAGTCTTGCATAGCTCTGCCATGTCACTGCTTGTGAGACATATGAGGGGACTTATGAATATGGAGAAAAAATATCTGTTTCCAGAAAGTTTTCTTTCTGATTCTGGACCTGAAAGATGAATAGCTGGAGCACTTGCTAACATAGCTAAACTTGGACTATCTGAAATGGAATATTCAGTTCTTAAAACTTGTTCATGTTTTTACAGCCAAACAATTCAAGTCAGGAAATGAGCAAGGTAAGATGTATAAGTGTGTGCATTTTAGAAGAAGATAGGACTGCTTCAAAGCTAGACTGGAAGAAAGAAGGCCAAATGTCACAAAAATGAAACTCCAAAGGATCAAACTCAAAGAATGCTATAACACGGATGATAGGTATAGTATAGTAGTGTTAAGCAAGAGAAAAAGAGCTCTGACCTGCCCAAGCTGCTGAAAGAAAAGTGATGAAAAGATACTATTTACACCCTTTGTCACTGTATAGTAAGCAGGGAAAGGAAGCATGGATCAAACCCCTAGAGATGCTATTAGGCTAAAGGCTTTCAGATCAAACTTGCTCCTGCTGCAACAGCATGCATAGAGGAAGTCATCTGAAGGACTAAAACATGTTACTGAATTGGAGTTGGCATGAAAATGGAAAGGAATCATCCAATTCAGTGAGCAGCAACACATTTAGCTTTTAATTACTGTCTTTCTGTTTTGTTTTATTGTTCCACAAATAGGGAACAATACTTGCAACCAGGGTCCTAAAAGAAGAAGAAAAAAAGATAAGGGGGGACATTCCTTCAATTTTTATATTTGATACAGGGTTGTCCTATATCATCTGTCCTACATCAGCATAAATATTCTTGCCTGTATTTCAGTCCCAGATGGTGGATCTAAGAAAACCAAACCACAAATTTTCTGTGTACACTCTGAATGATTTGCTGCCAACCCCAATTTAGAAAGCATCCTATTACTCCCACTGCAGCTTGTCAGATCCAAGGACTGAATGAAGCAATTTAGATGTAGGAAAATTCCTGACGTGATGGGATAAAAAGAAGTACCATTTCTAAGAGAAACTGCTTTTAATTACGCTTTTCCAACCCATAATTTTTCCAGCTTCCATTATATACTTAAAGACTTTCACTGTAACTGAACCATATTGGAAAGTTCCTTCCTTTCATTTTCTGTAGTTTCTTGACTGACTGAGCTCTTTTTAAGTTTAATTTGACTGAAGGTGCTCCTCTATTGGGTCATCAGTCCCTTCTGATCTTCCCCAGCCACTGCATCCTTGCCCAGCTACTCTAAAAAGCCCCTATGGTTGGTCAGTGGTGGGAGGAGGAGATACTTGCAGCTCTTAGATGGGCTAAAGCATCTCTGAGAGTGCTTGTTCTGCAGACACCTGAGAAGCTGGTTAGCATGCAGGTCTTGAATTACACAACTGAGTCAACTAAGTTAAAAGTGATTTTCTCAAATCAGGCTGAATTGTTGGTGTATTTTTGTGCTTGAAACTGGTTTAACATTACCCACTTCATAGGTTTTAGATTGACTGCTTTGTGAGAATTGTTACTGAAAGTAGTTCTGTTGGTAAGGAGCAAATAAGCAATATGTATGAAATGTTAATATGTGTAAATTAGCTACTCTGGACTATGAATCTTAAATGATTAAGGGAACAAAACAGTTTACAGAAACACTGACTATTCCTGTTTTCAAGGGGAAAGATAATGAGATGAAATGGGAACAACAACAACCATAAGATAAAGTTAATGCTGATCTTCAAAGAGGAAAAGGATAACTGTCCTTGTAATTTCTGCCCTGTAACTGAAGGGTCTATTTTGTATCATGTAAAATATCAGATCTATAGCCTAAGATCCTCAGAGACAGCTAAGTGACTGACTTCAAAACATATGGACTTAAGTGATTCCTCTTATTACATTACTTGCTGCCTCATTGTAAGGCGAATCCTCAAGTTAAAAAAGGCAGTAGAAATATGAGCTCAACACAACTGAAAATTAGGCATTGAAGGTTAATGGCTTCTGATCATTGTGCCTTCATGCAGAATAAATATTTCCTCAAAATTCACATTGATATTTTAGTTTCAGAGGGAAATATAACCTGGTTGATAGCGGTGCTTTATAAAGTACATCAACTTGTCTCAACTCACATTTTGCTGATGAAAAAGCATTCCTTACTCTAGTACCTAGAGACAGAACCTTGTTTTTTGGGAGAAAAATGTTGCAAAGAAAGGTAAGGGATGAAATAATAATTTACTGTAATGTGATAGATCACTACTTGTGTACGTGACTTCCAATTGTTTAAACTGCATTCACTTTAAGTCCAATTTAAATATTGAACTGCAGGTAAATTAAATTCAGAGTTCATGCTAACTTGGGATAGTTAAATACCACCCATCATATCAGACATAGTAAATGGGAATCTAAAAATACTAGAAACATAAATGAAATATAAGATTCAATTGGGAATTGTGATTAGTTAGGATTTTTTGGTAATTCCAATACGTATATAATTAAATAGATGAAAGAAACATTAAAGCAGGAGTGGCAAAAGAAGTGGTGGACTGGAAGAATACAAATGAGAATTTAGATGTAATTTGACTACATGAAAGTCCAAATGAATTTTCATTAGTAGAATAATCATGTGTTGTGGCCGGAAATTAATGATCTCTGCATATAACTAGGTGTCAAGAAAATGACAGGTCTGTAACAGAATTCTGTCCTAGGCATCATGTCACTAGATACATATCAACAAATTGGAACGAGTTTACAGAAGAGCAAGGAAAACTATCTTGGGTCTGGGCATTCTGAGTTATAAGGAAAGATTAAAAGAACTGAAATAAGTTCAGCGTGAATAAGAGTTGAAGAAAGAGAGACATGATAATGTCCTACAGATAGGAGAAAGGCTCAAACACCAAGAAAATAAAAGTATTATTTTGTTCAGCACAGAGAAGCAGAGGGGCAGAATTAGGAAAGGGAAAATTCACTCTCTGCAGCAACATCTTTCTGGCAGTGATGTGTACTATGCTGCACACAGTAGGAATGATATGAGTTCTGTAACTTGGCAATACAAAGCCAAGCTGGGTAAAGTAGTGGAGACTGTGCAGTAAGGGAAATTCCTAGAACGATGGACTGAATAATCCTATTAGTCTCTGTAATGCTAAACTGATACATAATAGGAAACAGTATCATCATGCTAATCATACTTAGCTACAAATCTGTTCTAAGGCGCAGTTCCAAATATTTTAAAATATAACCACAGAAGTTTCTTTTTTAAGACTGCAGTTATTAAAAATAAACAGAAAAGTCACGCCTACAATGAGAAACAAGAAATTCAGACTTCAAGTCAAGCCTGAAAAAGATTAAAATGTTAAAGAATGTAATGTGTTGAATCACACAAACAACTTTGCACCCTCCAAAATCTCATCCTAGCACTGAAATATCCCTACTGCTATCCTTAAGATGATCCATTCACTGAGTTATCATTGTGTAAAACGAAAAAAAAAATCATATCAACATATGAACATACATACATATTTGAAACATTAAGTCATTTCTTTATTGCTCTTCTCAAATTAAGTGCTGAACTCTTCTGGGAATTACTGGAAGTATCTTCCATTCCAATTAGGACCATGCATGCTTAGAGAAGCCATTAAGTTCAAACAAGTAATAAGTAGATGTAACAAAACATTTTATTTTCCTGATACAGTCATCTGAGTTATGCGGTTTTAGGGCTAAATAGCATAGTTAATTTTCCAAAGTCTTCCTTAGGGCTGCAGCACTTGAATCATTGTTACTTTAGTTTCTTTTTCATACCCTCATCTGATGTAAAGATTACCCTTGATTCCAAGTCTTGTGGTTTCCTATTAACTTAAAAATGCTATCTCATGAGGTTTTACAAGAGCAGCAAGAGTAAATATCCTTTTTTCTCCTCTGTGCAGCATGATAATATGAAATAAGGTGTAATGTACTACTTTCCTTACAGTAGTAGACAGTAGTCTTTGCATATCATTCATCTTGTTCAGTGTTAATGCAACCACAGGGTTCATTCTTACGTTTTTAAGTGCCCTTTACACTGTACAAGCCAGCAACTGTTGTGCTGTATGCATGCAAACCGTTATATATAAAATATTAGATATATTTAATAAAATAAAACAGTTTTTCTTGAATAAAAGTCTAGCAACTTTTTTTTTTTTTTAATTCTGAATGTAATGAAAAGAAATAGGACCTCTCTTGTGCAGAACTAGTGTAAATACCCTGGGCTTAATACTGTGATATTCTTTTTGGGTTAAGTAAATCCAGTCAAACTTAGCTACTGTCACCTAAAAACATAATCTGATATGTTCATAGTAAGAGTTATTAGAAAAATCTAATGCTAATAACAGCAAAATAATATTTAAAGTTTTGCCATAAAATTTTCCTGTCATTAACCAAAAAATGTAAGGTACGTGGTAATGTTTAAAGTGGCAGATGCTATTCTGCTAAGTTGCCTTTTTTTGTTTACATGTTTAAATAATTTATTGAGCCATTTCCCTTAATGGGAGCAGAAGCTTTCTGTACCTGTGCTGAATGTATTCAGGACACTGCTGAGGTGTTAAAGGTCAAATCAAAGGAGACCCTGACTAGTCTACTGTCAAATCTTCTTTGGGTAATTCCGCAGATACCAGCTGGATCCCAGAAGAACCCTAACCATGCAGATACATAATAATCTCAATGCTTTTTATTCTTTTTTCTTCCCCAGAGGGATATTAGTAATGAAGAAAAAGAACACCAAAAAAGTAAATAAACAAACAAAACCTCTCAACAAATAAAAAGCAAACTCTAGCTGACATGTGAAAAGGAGCCAGCACCGCTATCTAACTATTGCTATTCAATCTTAATATCTCTCTTAAGTGCTCTGTTACACACAGTAACAGCAGGGCTTCTGCTGCTGCGCTAATTTAAGTGGTTATCTCCTATCCTAACCTCTCTCCCTGCTTCCAGTCAGTATTAGTCTAAAGTTCTCCCAAATGCAATTTCCTTTTAAAATAAAATGGGCCAGTTTGTAAAGAAGTAGTTCGGTTTCATCTAGTTTCTAACCTAACCTGTTTCACAAATTAGGTTAACGGGCAGTTGCACTTGCAGAACTGATGCCAATAACCCTCTCATGGGTGACGCTTTGAAATGAGCCTCTCAAAGTTGCATATTCAGACACAACCAAAAAATGACCACCCAAGGTAGTTGGTCTAAATTGCTCTAAGTGTCTTTACTGCCATAAAATAACACAAACCCAACAAGGTGAGTGTAGGTAGAAAGGTCTTAGTGGCATTGCTTTGTTCACAGGTAACAAAAAGTAGAAATGCTTGTGTCTATATAAGTGGCAGAATTGTCTTTCATATTATACCACATCACACTTGCCACACCTAAAAATAAATAAACCCTATTATTTACTGATATATTAAAATATTTCTGACATTTTTACTATTACTTTTCTTTCATCATTCAGCTCAAAATGCCATATTTACAATTTTGTAGATATTTTCCAGGTACTTAGCACTCATGAAAAGCTCTTGTAATAGTGTAAGCTGAGTCTTTCTAAAGATCTCATTGAAGTAATGTATCTAGTCTTTTAGTGATAGGATAGCTTTGTATTTTAAAAAATATTTTGGGTTAAAAAGCAGAGAATTCGGGGGCTCTTTTGATAGAAGCCTGTGGTGGTTTAGTAAAGCCACAGCAGCTGCAGTCAGCTGAGCCACATGGCTGCTGCCCCTGCCCCCCTGCTGTGGACAGAGGAAAAAAAGTTTTAAAATGCCTTTTTGAGTTGAGATAAGGAAAGTTTAAAACAGAAATACATAAGAAGCAATCACAGTAACAAAAGCAATAACCACAGCAAGAAAGAAGCAATACACAGAAATAGGCAATACCAGGGACAAAGGGACAGAGCGATCACACATGCCCTCACCAAACTGCTGAACCCAGAACTGGCCCTGAACGGGAACTGGCCCCCGGGCAGGATGTCAGTATAGTATAGAATAGCCTGGCTGCACCAAATTAACCCTGTCCTGGCCAAACCAGGACAAAGCCCAAGTAAGTTGTTCTACTACTCTGTCCCCTTTTCCAAAGGAGTTCAGCACTGTAATTTCTTGGACCGATGTTCTGTGAGCCATACTCTAGCCTTACTAGAATTAATCTTGTCTATACTGCTCATCTGGTAGTGATGCTTTAGAGAAAGACAGAATGAATTGCTACCCTTTGGGAGAAGGAGCAAACACTTCTTGTCAGAATATCCCATGCCTATCATCTTCATGCCTTTCATATAACACACGATCTTCCACATGGGAAAAATAACATAGTTTGAATCTTCTGCACACTACACAACTCAGTTTACAGTCCTTCATACATGGCTGCATACTGTGTTTTTAATCAAGAGGGTGAGGGACTAGTGATTTTAGTAGTCAGAACCTTACCTGATCTGAAATGAGTAGTATCAGTGCAAACAAATTACACTTCGCTCCTTTGGAGAAAATTGACCATTATGCAGTATTAATTGACAGGGAAGCAGTGGTTGCAGACAGCCAGACTTTAATGATGAGTTGGAGTCAACAGAAGGAAGCTGTTAAACTTTTCATAAGCCTTATAAATCTTATATAAGACTTTTCGTAAAACATACTGGTCAATATAGGAAATAAAATATTTTGCAGTTCAGTTATTAGCCCTTCCAAACTGCCAGTTCTGTCTGTCTGCAAATTCCTGTGCTTCTTCCCCGCTTCTCCTTTAAAGATTTTGTTCAGTTGCTTATCAAACCTTTCAGTTAGCTCCCTTCTCTGCTCTGCATTTCTCATTACCAGCTGAGTATCTTATCAAAACTTGTTGTCATTTGGAAAATACACTGTTTTTATTCAGTTTTAACATCATTTTTTTCTGCCTCATTGAGCAGGCAGAACTGCAAGACAGCCAGGCAGAGGGAAAGCTTTGTCCTGTAGTTTAATTAAGTCTCAGTTGTTTGGACTGTGGGCAGCAGTAGAAGGCACTGTTGGACTTAAACCCATCTCTCCAGAGTTATTAGTCAATATTGCTAAGCAATACTGTGAGAAAGCAGTAGAACACTTTCTCAACCAGCACCACAAAATATAGCCCCAAACACCATTTCACCCTGCTTCTGCTCTGCTGCCCATGGTCTGTTCTTTCCACCTTCATTCTGCCCTCTCTGGGCAGCCTGTTCCAGTGCTCTGACACCCTCAAAATAAAGAAGTTCCTCCTCATGTTAAGATGGAACTTCCTATGTTCAGGTTTGTGCTTGTTACCTCTAGTCCTGTCACTAGTGACCACTGAAAAAAGACTGGTCCCATGCTCTTGACACCCACCCTTTAAGTATTTATAAGCACTGCTAAGATTCCCCCTCAGTCTTCCATAGGCTAAAAAGCCCCAAGTCCCTCGACCTTTCTTCATAAAAGAGATGTTCTAGTTCCCTAATCGTCTTTGTAGCCCTTTGCTGTACCTTTTCCAGCAGCTCTCTGTCCTTTTTGAACCAGTAGCCCAGAGCTGGACACAGTACTCCAGATGAGGCCTCACCATGGCAGAGTAGAGGGGGAGAAGAATCTCACTTGACCTGCTTGCCATACTCGTCTGGATGCACTCCAGGATGCCATTGGCCTTCTTGGCCACTAGGACATATTTAGTGGCTCATGGTCATCCTGTTGTCCACCAGGACTCCCAGGTCTTTTTCCACAGAGCTGCTTTCCAACAGGTCAGCCCCTAACTTGTATTGATACATGGTGTTACTCCTCCCTTAGTTGCAGTAGCCTACACTTGCCTTTGTTGAATTTCCTGAGGTTACTCTGTGCCCAACTCTGCAGCCTGTCGAGGTCATGCTGGATGGCAGCACAGCTTCCTGGTGTGTCAGCCACCCCTCCCAGTTTTGTGTCATCAGCAAATTTGGTGAAGTTTTATGAATGGGTTTTTTGTTTTTCCTATTGGCTTCATGTTCCAGAGGCAGAACCTGGCCCACCTGTGTCTTTGTGGCCTCACCCTCTCCCAGGTGGTCATGGTTGGGGTGGTGGGTGATACGAGGGCTATATCAACCAGGAGCTGATCAACCAGAGGAGTTTCGTTTTGGGTGTGGCTTCTGCTGGGGCTGGTTGCATCTTGCTGAGCTCTCTTGGTGGTATCCTTCCATGTGAAGAGCCATCGAGGGAGCCATCTCTCTCTGTTGTGTCCTGCAGGTGATGCTAGCATCACAGTAGGCAACAGAGGAGCTGGGCCCACAGGAACCTATGGCAGGACTGTTTGAAAGAAGACTTCTGAGAGGATGTTGCTGGGTTCAGCACTGGCCTGTGTGTTCAGATAACTGATGGATGATAGCTGAACTGGCACAAAACCATCTTAGATGATCCTGTGCCCTTATTTATCACACACTTTGTTCCAGCTTAGAAAAGGTAAAAGCTGCAGAATTACAGAAGGATTGAGGTTGGAAGGGACCTCTGGAGATCATCTGAGCCAAACCCTCTGCTCAAGCAGGGACACCTAGGGCCCAGGATCATGTCTAGATTTTTAATATCTTCACAGAGGAAGACTCCAGCACCACCCTGGGCAACTTGTGCTAGCACTCAGTCACCATCACAGTTAACAAAGCATCTCCTGATATTCAGAAGGAATCTCCTGTGTTTTAGATTCTGCCCTTTGCCTCTGGTCTTGCCACTAGTCACCACTGAAAAGAGCCTGGCTCTGTCCTCTTTGCACCATCCCTTCAGGTATTCATATGCATTAAGACCCCTTTGAACCTTCCCTTCTCCAGGCTGAACAGTTCCAGCTCTCTCAGCCATTCTCATCGAAGGGATACTTCAGTCCCTTCATTATCTTTGTGGCCTTTTGCTGGACTATCTCCAGTGTGTCTATGTCTCTCGTACCAAGAAGCCTAGAACAGGACACAGTAAAAGTAGAAGTATCTGACATCTGTCTGCATCTACACTCAGGATGTGACTGAAACTTCCAAAACAACATAGATCTCAAAAAGGGTATAAGTCTCAAAAATCTGGTGTTTAAAATTCAATAATAAGCCTGAATGAAATAAAATTATTGCCAAATACATAAGATATTTTATATCCAATAATTATTTAAACGTAATAAACTTGAGCATTGTAGGACAGGAAAATAAAGGCAATGTTTATGAACAAGATATAAAGACTGAAAGGACTAGGAACGTGATTAGATTGCAATGGTTAAAATACTTATGCTGGAAAGGGATGTAAGATTTTTAATTAAAAATGTTGGGAAGCTTAATTTTATACTAGGAAAATGGTTTCACATTTGACTTTGTGTAGCCCTGTGCAGAATAACCAACTAGCATGCTTCCCTGTAGCATATAAGTTTTATCTTAGATGTTGGTTTAAGTCCTGACCCTTCATAATTCTCTTAATGTCAAGCCCTGAGAGATTCACAGCTTCAGGTGATATAACTGCAGCATTAAAGCTCTGTTTTAATCTCACAGTTGCTTTCTAGAATTCTTGAGAAATCCATTGCTGGAGTAATTGGAATAAGAGCCCTTGATCAAAAATCAGGAGGACTATTATCTGAGCTAAAGCAAAATTACAGTGTGTGCCTCTGGGATGCAAACTGCCTTTGTTAAATCACATCACCAGGTGGTACAAGGGCTGTGAAGTAAACCAGAACTATTATGGTCATATTGTTCCTTTCCCCTCACTCTGGCTTCTTAGCTATTCTCAATTAACTTAAAAACTTTCCTTGTCAAGTTGTTCTTGTCTGTCTTGGAGCTGAAAGCACATTTCTTGATTTTTAGGATTCACTTCCCTCACAAACAGGTCAACTTTAAGTCTCTGGCTGTTTCCAGTGATGTTTGCAGCATCACAGAGGGCTAATGACTGACAATATGTTTACCTTCCCCACCAAAGAATGGTGTGTGATCCATTCAGCCTTAGATTTAAGATTAAGATTAAAACAAATATTCACTTTTTTTTTTTTTTTTTTTTTTTTTTTCAGTGACTACCTGTAGTAGCTCACAGTGGATTACTGAAGCCAAGGTACCACAGTCCTTGAATTAATACAACTGACACACTTGTCAATGAGTTATGGTAAGTGCTTGTGTGTGTCTAATCCATTGCAAATGCGAAATAGAACATATTAATTTAAACTACCATGAAAGGGATTACCATAATAATTTGTTATACATATCTTGCTTCACAGTAAAGGTAAAGCAGAGGGAAGCAGTCAGTTGCTGTGACTCTGCAAGAATTCATTAAGCTGCAAGAAAACAGTTCCTTTTGAAAGACAGTTTATATACAGAAGAGGAAGATTTTTCTGCCTGGTGTATGAAGAGAAGTATCTTTCTGTTCAGTCCCTTAAAACCACCAAGTTCCTGAGGAGGAAGATAACTCATTTAAACCTAGATAATTACAGAGTGGTACATGAGAACATATGGGGAGGAACTTACAGGAAGAGGGTGATGGAGTGGAGGATGTGATTGCCTGAGGTCATGAAGACAAAGTCTAGGAGCCAGAGAAGAAAACAGTGGAAGAGTCAGAAAGTCAGGGAGAAATAAGAGGAGGAAGTAGTAGTTTATTGCCCTATATAATTTCTGGTGTTGCTGGAAGGTAGGTAGGTGAGGATATTGTTGTGTATATGGTAGCTCAGTGCTCACTGAGGCTGGTGGGGAAAGAGTAGCTATGTTGGTCAAATATACCCCTTTGCATTCAGAGAAAGTGTTGGGCTAGAAATCCAATTTCTGTAGTTCTAGAAAGAAGATCAAATTAACTGGAACAAAGAGAAAAAAATACATCAAGCCACTGAGATAAAAAAATATATCTATCATCACCAGAAGAAAGGAAGGCAGTAGAGTGGGACACCAATAAAGCTAATGGGATGTGGTTCAGTAGGAAAAAGGCAGAAACCAGATGGGAAAGAAAGATGGGCTGTTAAATAAGAGACTGATATTAGACTGGCAGAGCATAGGAGAGATAAGGTTTTCTTATATCTCATTGGCTGGTAAGAGGACTGAAAAAGATAGCAAGGGATCTGCAGCAGGAGCTGAGAGGTACTGGTGCAGGGATCTGAACAGGTTAGCCTAGATAAATTAGAACTTGTACCAGAGGTCTTAAAGGTGATTGAGAAGACTGAGACTTAAGTAAAAGGCAAGGGATGGAATAGAGCTAAAATTGCAACAGAAACAGTCAGGAAGTGATAGAACAAGAAATGTGCAAAATGCACCAGAGCAGCTAAGAAAGGAATAAAATTCCTGAGTTCCACCTTGCAAAAACAGCTGGCAAAGCATCTTGTTCACCTCCAGTGTGATACCATATAGAAAAATACTTATTACTTAATCTGTTATTAAATGAAGAGGTTTGAGGTGCTGAAACTAGATGTCCCAGTCTTTCTATGTATGTATGTATGTAACTAACTGTAAGATACATTTGGATGACACAGGATAGGACTTTTATTTTTGAAGAAAAAGCAAATTCAAAAAGTGTATGCACCAAAAAAGGTCAAAAATTATGGAATTGGAAGGCTAAGCCCTTTCTTGTTACATACATAACTTCATCTTTTTTGTGCTTGTACATGAAGATAAGGTCTTTAAGGATTCAGGAAAAAAACTACTATTTGTATTTTCTTGATCTTTAAATGACAAAATATTGCACTGGGAAAACAGAACTTAACCATAAAAGTTTCTGGACCACTGTAAACTAGTTCAGAAAATAAGTCTTTCCTTTGGAAGCACATGCAGGGAATACAGTCTTGCCCCCAAGATATTGAGGGCAGGATTGCCATGTAACTGGTACACATGACTTCTTTCTTTCTTTAGTATCATGGTTTCATGACTCTGGACTTGGACAGGAAAATACATAGTTCCCATAGCTTTCCTGCTTTGAGGGATTCTTCTGCTTCATAAGGTAAAACCCCTGAGTCAAGCAGACAAGATCTGAAGGGCAATGGTGTGGCACGGAATATGAAACTCATTGTAATTGGAGTCATATCTGGGATTCACAGCAGGGGCGATAATCCTTTCATGCTTTATGCCAGAAGATCATCTCCAGGGAAATCTGACAACTTCAAAGGTGTCAGTGCCAAATTGTTGAACTTCACACACACTGTCAGATAAAGCTCACTATTCTATAAAGTACTGCAGATAACTCAGTCTTGCCATCCATTTGCACTCTTCTGTTATTTAGACAGCTCTGTCTATGCCATTCATGCTGTATGGACACATATAAAAGTGATTTTTAGGAAGTCCTAAAATTTCTTGTACCAGAAGCACCAGGGTCTTTACCAAAGTTGCATATTTACAAGTGACATACATTGTAATACCACATACAGCAACACAAGTGTCTTTTTTTTTTTTTCTCCCAGACAGCTTGTTACCATGGTAAGCTAGAGTAGTCCAAGAAGAACATGACATCATTGTTCTTTTCAGAAGTGCTTTGGGATTTTTAATGACCACAAAGTACCTAGGACTTCATCTTGACATTTATGCTGAGCATTTCTGTCAGCGCTATGGATAAAATGGGAATAGACAAAATAGTTCTACTGAGAAACAAAAAGGCTGGATTTAGCACAGTTTGAAAATTAGGTGTACTGGGGTAATGTTCCAAAACAGCTTCAAAGCCAGTCACCCTTGCAGGTGTTGAATACCTGGAGCCCCTTTTCTCCTTGTGCTTAATTTCCTGTTTCTTACGGAATATGTGCTCCATGCCCTTTCACTTCAATATCTCTAACAAATATCATTCCACAAAACAAACCTTTTAAAATTCCTGACTTGTCCAAAACCATGGTTCCAGTAACAGGAGAAAAGAGAAAAATGATATAAATCTCACACCTTTCAATGTCTTCCATCAAAATATTTTTCTTTTCATTCTTAGCTGTTATCTCCCCCTTCCTGATGTGTCTAGTGTAATAGAGCTAAAGTTTTTGTCTGATAACATGAATTTAGTCTCTGTGACTAGAGCTACTTCCTTTCATGTCACCTGTTCTAGCCTGCTTTGTTCTCCAGAGTTTTGCTTTCTGTTGCATACAGCACAGATTGTTTTTTTATCCTAGTCTCTATTGTTTTGCAGATTGTTGATTTTGTTGTTGCTGTAATAGACATCTTAATGGCCAAACTGCTCTAGGAAAACATTTTAGAGAAAATGAATGAACTTGCAGATAAACAATAGCAACTTGTATGGGCTGTTGCTTCAAACAGCATTACTTGCTTTTCCATGTTTGTTTAGAGGAGATGTTTACTTAGGAGATGCTTGGTCTCCTTCTTTAAGATATGATTAAATTGAGTGAGCAATTCTTTATATCTTATGAGATGATCTAGATTAAAACAACTGAAAGAGCATAATTGGTTAAGATATATTAAGAAGTTGTAATCAGACACAAGTCTTTCAAACTAATTTCTGTTTTTCTAACTTTTGGTCATGTACTTTTTTTTCACTTAGAGGATATAAAACTTATGGAATATGGAACACTAATACATCAGCAACTAGCAGTTGCATATAATTTCTTTTTCTGCTTGTATTACTCAGCATTTGGGTACAGGTAAGTTCTTCCAGAGCATAAAAGCATCATCAGACCTCTGACAAATTAGTAAAAAATTTATCATTCAATTCACAGAGCTGGAGATCAAGCTGAATAGAGAGAATCAAATACATCCTCAGGTAAATGAGAGGCAAGGAAGAGATTTCAGGACTGAAACATGAAAATTGATAGACATAAGTGACTTGACAAAGCCAGAAGGGAGCTCCATGGAGAGATTTCCAGCTTAATCTTCTCAGCACGTCAACTGGCATACTGGAACATATCTCTCTCCTTAAAGCAAAGTATCTCCCTCCAAAGTCCACTGAATTCAATGTATGTCTTATTTCTGGGTAGAAAAGGGTCTCTCTCAGAAACTGGTAATACTGGGACATAGTTAGTATTTTTCCCTGGGCATGAACCAGCTGAATCAGTTCATTAAAAGTGACCCTAGGAGCACTTCTGTAGTTTGTTGCTGTAAGGGGTCAGCAGGTAGAGCAGTGAGACTAAAATGTAAGGGTATGTTATAATACTCCTGATCTTTTAACTGTCGATGGTCATTTGGACATCCAAGTAATGATTTCAGGGTTAAAAAAATGTAGATATGAACACTTTAAAACAGCTTAGAATTCAATATTACAGTGAGTGCAGTGTATGGATAAACCATTGTGAGACAACGATTTTTTCCTTGTGTAGTTGCACATGTAGGATCAGTAACTAAACCACTTGAGTCTCCTAGGAGGGTTTGTAAAATAAAAAAAACTTCTCATTGAGGAGTGGTTATACATTCAATTGATTCTGCTGTCAAATGGAAAACTGCTCAACAATACGATTAAAGGCTTGCTATCTGTTTGCAGGAAAGCATGGTTTTCCACAGAAGACTGACTTCCATGGGGTAATTTTCATAGGCTACCACCAGTGAAGTAGGTTCCTACTTCAGTCTTTGCTAGTGAAGATTTTGATCCTTTGTCAGGGAAGGAATATGTCACAGACTCATGAACAAATATGTTTCTGTATTAGAAAAGAATCTATTTTAAAAAAATAAAAGCAGTGAAACAAACAAGATTACTAATAGTTATAATCAATAATTACAGATGAATTGGCAAAACAGGAGCTATACAGTCACTGTTACATGTTAAATTTTTGTATATGATGACAACATATCATCTAGCATGCTGATTTTACATTTTGAAAACATGAGTGCTGAGTCAAAACACACATAATTAATAAGCATGAATTTAAAAGTCCGAATTAAAGTTGTAGTCAAACATGCATGAATGTGTACACATTTGGTAGATGCTACTGGCATTTTCCTATTCCGTCATAGTCTCATTGGATAAACATTAATATTTAAAGATTGATGACCTCCATTATGTCTGCAATATTTCTGATGAAAGTCTGAGAATAAAAATATTTCCTGAAGTCAGTTAGGTCCATCCAGCATGAAGTGGTACTGGAAATATGTGTCATGTCTGTCTACATCTTAGACTGTGTCTGCACAGTAGCTTTTTTATTGGTAAATTAGTCTGGTTCATGTTATAGTTTTTAATGTGGCTAGAAATACATCAGGAAAATCAATATATTACATTTGTATAATGGCTTCCCTTTCCCTTTTATTTCAGGAAAATAAGCTCTACCCGTAAATGAGAGGTTTTGCTGGCAGAGGCTTACTTATGCTAAAGCCTGCCGAACACAGCCATTTTGGTCAGCAGTCACGTCCCCACAGCCTTAGCCAAGATAGATGTAGCAATCATTTGTCAAAGCATTTGTTCTTTGCCAGATGTAGAGATTAACTGGTTCTTGTGAAAGGGGCAGTGCTCACTGTCACTTACTGAAGTATAATACAGACATTGCATGAGTAGCCTCCTTTTCCACTATTGTACTTCTGAGCTGTTTTTGTGGAAGCCCCAGGCACCAGGCAAAACAATGTTTTTAACTCCTTAGCCTGAACACACCATTTCCAAAGACATGTCAGTGCATGGTAACTTATATGATCTGTATGATAAGAAGCTGACAGCACTTAATGTATTTTTCCAGATAATCCTTCCAAACTAGCATCTCATTTCAATATTTTTCAAAGCACCAGTTATCTGTTACAGTGACAGACTTGGAACATTTTATATCTTCTTACTAAGCTCTTTGCCATCGAGTCTCACTGTCAGCAGCACTTTGGTTGTCTGAAAGTTACTGAAGGAGGAAAAGCTTTCTTACCTAACTGAGCTACTGCCAGCATCGAGGTCTTGTGCTGTCACTGCACCTATAATGGTACCCACAGGCGTATCCTCATAAACCTCCATTGTGTACATAGGCTTGCTGAAAACTGGAGGTTCATCCATGTCCAACACATTTATCTTCACAGTGGCAGTATCTTTGAATGGACCCACTGAGTGAAATCGATGGTCAAGATGAAGATTGGAGGCCTCGACTTTAAAGGTGTATGCCTTTTTTGTTTCAAAGTCTAATGGCTGTAGGAAGAACAAAAGCAAAACATCAGATTTGACTAAAAATTTAACATTGCAAAATCACTTTGGTAGGATTCATCTGACATAACTGCAGATTCCTTCAGCGTAAACTTCAGCTCCTGAGCTAACCATGTAAGTTAGTTTTGCAGCTCATCTCATGCTAACTAAGGTGGTTTCTGAAATAGGCTAGATGAATCATACTCAGGAAATGCCTGTTTCTCCACATAAAAAAAAATCAGGAGGACTGGCATGGATGTAAGCAGTTAGATGTAAACTGTAAATATCTGAAGTTAAATGGGTGAGATGTATCTCTTGCAAATGAGCTGTGTGCAGGTTAGCCAGAGATTTGCATTCACAAATTCCCATGCACAAGTAATGAGCTGTCTTTAGCTGATCCTGTTCCTTAAATAGAAGATTTCCATTTCTTTTCGCAGAGAAAGTTTTCAGAGGACCATGACAATGATGGAAGTGAGCCCAAATGAAAATTCTGATATGTACTGATGGGTCAAATCAAACTTCAGGTATGGCTTTGAATGTGAATTCAAACTTGACCTGAACCAAGGTTTTCCTGTAAAATGTCTATCTTAGCTATTCATGCCATATATCTGAGCTGCATGTACTTTGAATAATGCAGACTTTGACTCTGCCTTATGATCCTAGGTGTAATCCACAAGGTCTTCAAGTCAGCATAACAGCTTTTCCATACCTGTCTGAGGTTTTGATGGAAATGCATCCTGCATTCAGATTGTTTTGGTCTGGGTTTCTGTCAGTGTATCTCAATTAAGTGCCTTTGGTTTTAGAAACTAATCATCTAAAAACCCTTAATGCAGTCTTATTTAGTTGAAAAGATGTAGAAGCCTTATTTCCAGTTAAAGGGATTATCTGCATTGTCTTTCATCTTGTTTTTAATGTCACTGACAAGTCTTTTTGTGATGTCTGGCTAATACTGGCACCTAGTGGTTTCTGCCTATAATTGCCAGATTAGAAATTTTCTAACGGGAATAGATGTGCTATCTGGAAAAGAGAGCAGGATAACAAGTGTATGAATAAGAATATTTCAATATCTGTCCTTTTTTTTTTTTTCTAGCCACCATTACCACACTATTTCCAGTCATTTGTCACAGTCAGGATATATTTAAATTCTGCCATTTTCCATCCTTGTCACAACAGGACATAATTGGCCAGATGACTGGATGGCATAAATTGAGGTAGCTCCATTAAAATCAATCGAGTTACCTTGACTTACATTAGCTGAACAGCTTTATAAATTTAATAGATTAGATGGTCAGTCTTTTGTGAGCTGAGGATTTAAAATTAGCCATCTGAATCTGTATGCCATAGAAATAATCAGACTTGAAAGCCAAGTACTATGAACCAATCCACCACAACATGCAACTATCCCCCTACAGACAAAGTTCCCAGTAAAAACCGTATGAGTTGCATCTTCATGACTGGACTGATAGCAAGAAGATGAAACTAAGGCTGAGAAAAAACTGACAAAATTAAATGTGGAAGATATCACCCTGAGCTGCTTTCACTACAACTGAACATACTGGTTCATTATCCAAATTGTTGTCACACTGTCTTTTCAGTTTCTATACAACTCATATTCACTGCTATGCATTGCCAAAAAAATCCCCTCCAAACAACAAAGCCCTCCCACCCAAACTCTTCTCCAGCTAATTATATAAATTGTTTACACATTTTCAAAAATACATTAATGAGAGAAAAACTAGAGTTTAAAGAACCAGTCTGGAGTGGAAAAAATCTAAGTATAGTGGATTAAACTAGAGATAAATTATTAAGACAGAGAAAGCAAGAAATCTAAGGTATCAATTAAGCAGTAAACCTAACTGATGCTTTGTATGTATCTTTCATACCCCCAAAATTGCACTGAAACTGTTCACATTGGCTCCTGTGATGCATGAGTATAGATGCAGATAGAAGTTCTAACGGAAAGTGCAATAATCTCTGTGGCCCTTGCAGGCTGTCTCTCACTGAATTACTCTTCAAGGCATCGAGTTCTTAAGCAGTGCCCAGTCACAACTTTCATGATGCAAGAGGATCAGAGTGCTTGTTTTTCACAAAATAGCACAATTTAGTCTTTGAATATAGGTGAGGCTAAAATGCAGCTGAAATGTGTATGGAAATATGGGAAATATTGCAAATGGCAAACACGGGATTTAATTTCAAAAAAGAAAAATATTTTGTACAGTATATGTGATGCAAAAAAGCTTCATTTTAAGGTATTATGTTTGTGGGGAGTTGATGGTACAATCTCCTGTTCAGTTCTAGTCTTCCCAGTTTTGAAGACTTGAGTCACATGATAGATAGCTATTGACAGTCTCAAATTTTGGCATTTGTCTGATATGCCCAGAGTCTGCCTGAAGAGAGGAGAACAATATGTGCCTAGCTCTCAGGCAAGACCATTTGGATTTTTTGTTTTAAAGACATTAAAATAGCATTTATTTATATTTCTTTTTTTTTAGTAGATACCACTAGAATCTGTGAGGGAAATTAGTGGTCCACACAGTATTTTAGCTGCTTTAAAAAAACACAACAAAACAAAACACAACACCGTATTTTGCTGTTACACCATAAATGTCTGGCAGTGCTCAGTCCTATGTCATTAATATCTGTAATGCTGGTAAGTTTACAAACATAGCAGAATGTCTGAATCTTACAGGAAGAAAGCTGCAATATTATTGAAGTGTCTTCCAATTAATCAGATTTTAAAGGAATGACTTCATAGAGGTGGTTTAACATAAATAACCAACGGAAATATTTATTTCTCTATAAAAATAGATTCAGAAAGCTAAGTTTCAGTAAAGCTTTTGTTTTACAGAAGCAATGAGTTTGTCCACAGTAAACAGCATTTTTGCTAGTATTAAGGCAATGTCTTATTAATTATGAAATAATCAACAATTACAGGAGTATTTCCAATTGATTCTAAGTACCAGTGACAGAATAGATGTGATTGGCCCCCCTACCAATTCTTATCTGCCTTTTCCTATGTTGCAGTTACAAGCTGCTCTATAGCGTTGCACAGTAAAGCACCATCAGCATACACACAGCTGTATGCAGCAAAGCCATTCAACAAATCCCAAAATCAAATAACACTTACTGACAAATCACTTTAGCTTGTAACTCTGGAAGTACTGTGAATGGACTTGTTTCGTACAATGAGGAAAGCACATAAAGGGCTTTAAACTAGGTCCGAATGGGCAAGGGGATAAAACTGGACCTGCCAAAGTTAAGCAAAAGGGTGGCAGGCCACCGTTGGGCACGAAGTCACTAGCCTGGCTCAAGTGTATCTACACCAATGAACGTAGCATGGGCCACAAACAGGAGGAGCTGGAAGCCATTGTGAAGCACGACTGCTATGACATAGTCGCCATTACGGAAACATGGTGGGATGACTCTCATGAGTGGAGTTCTGCAATGGATGGCTAT
>JAVSBS010007903.1:36764-56694 GCA_033124195.1 Coracias cyanogaster | reverse complement strand
GGGGAAGGTTATGGAACAGTTCACCTTGGGGGCGATCACATGGCAAGTGCAGGACAACAGGGGGATCAGGCCCAGCCAACATGGGTTTATGAAGGGCAAGTCCTGTTTAACCAACTTGATCTCCTTCTATGATCAGGTGACCCGCCTAGTGGATGAGGGCAAAGCAGTGGATGTTGTCTACCTGGACTTCAGTAAGGCACTTGACACTGTTTCCCACAGCTTTCTGCTGGAGAAGCTGGCAGATCATGGCATAGACAGGAGAACTCTTAGAAACTGGCTGGATGGCCGAGCCCAGAGGGTGGTGGTGAACAGAGTGAAACCCAGTTGGCGACTGGTCACAAGCGGCGTCCCTCAGGGCTCAGTTTTGGGACCTGTCTTGTTTAATATCTTCATCAATGACCTGGATGAGCTAGTTAGATTAGATAGATATAAAGAGAATTAAAGAACTGAAAGGAAAGAAATGGACTGAGAGATATAATAAATTCTGATCAGAAGCATGGCAAGGGTGGGAAAAGAACTATCATGTCATTTTGCTCTACTTCATCAAGAGACAGGACTGGAAACTCCAGAAATTTCTACTTTTTGTCGACGTGTAAGAGATACAACAGTATTTTTTGTGATACATGCTTTCGTTATCCACACCTACAATGGTGGAAAAGCTGTATTTTGGGATGAGACTGTAAGCCCCAGGACAGACATATGGATAGCTATGGACAGTAGCGCTGAGTTGAGAGTTAACTTAGGCTTGTCTTCATACTAGCATTGTGCAATTGTAGAACAACTTTGTGTCATATATGTCCATATATGTATTTTGCAAAATAATGCCACTAGACTATTTGCTGTGCATTGACATGTTTCGATAACTGCACTTCTGAACTGGATTTTAAATAGCATAAGGAAATAATTGATATTATAGAGCAGGTTGATTTATTAAAGTGAGCTGCAGATTAAC
Organism: Coracias cyanogaster; assembly: GCA_033124195.1. Classification (NCBI taxonomy): domain Eukaryota; kingdom Metazoa; phylum Chordata; class Aves; order Coraciiformes; family Coraciidae; genus Coracias; species Coracias cyanogaster. The sequence goes on along the minus strand of JAVSBS010007903.1, from coordinate 55,742 downwards.
CAGGAACATTCATTGATTACAGAGATGAGAAAGCACAGTGAAAAATGATATTTGTAGGCCAAATCTCCAGCAAGTGCTGTACATTTGACCAAATCTGAAGGGACTGTTTCAAGATTTGATGGGAAGTGAGCAAAATATATGTAGGTTCTGTACCAGAAGAAGGGGAGAAGCTGACCAATGTCAGGGGGTGGGCTGTTCACAGCTCTCAAGCATCTTACCCATTTCTGCAGCTGCTTTTAACTTTTCCATGAAAAAAACAAACCTCTTCAAGCTGCAGAGATTAAAGATCTCCCCTTCCTCACTCTTTCTGTCATTCTCCTCTGTGGCTGTCATGGTCTTTATTATTGTGTCTGTACCCATGTCTCCACTTTCTGCCTTTACGAAAGGAACTGATATTGCCTGCTCTTCCTCCTCAAAATGTAAACTTTCAATTCCCATTCACATAAACTCATGAGTTATGATTATAGGCAGACAGTGCTTATGCACACACCTGGAGAAGGTATTCCCTTCCTCTGGAGAATAAAAGGGTAGGGTGGGATGAGCAGTCTGTACAGTCTTGCTAGTAAAGTAAGTAGTAGCTGTAATACAATTCTGGCTGATGGACACCAGGAGTCTGCCTTATGCTCAACTGTTGTGGTGTACAGATGCTATCAAACTGCCCTTACAATATATTAATGCCAGTGCTACATAAATGGGCTGTCCCATGAGCAAGACAACTCAGCATAGTCAGCAGTCAAACTTCTACTTGCTGACTCCAATTAAAGGCTTTTTAAGAGTGGCCTCTGAGGTTAGAAGGAAGCATACACTTCATATACTTCCCTGCAGGTACTGGGTCTGTTCATTGTCCCACCAGTTTCTTTCATTTTATCATCACTAAAGTTAGAGTTGGTCATCATGCAGTACTATGTTCTCCCTTACATGCTGTGCTTTCATGGATCCAGCTTTGTCACCTGATCAGTTAGTGGTACATGGCTTACAAAAAATAAGATGCAGATGTTCCCTGAGCTTCCACTGACCTGCATGAAGAAGCTCACCCCATATAGTGCAGCAATGTAGGAACCCACCAGGCAAAGCCTAGAAACAGGTTTTTTTCCTGGGTTTTAATGACACTCTGCAAAAATTAGTAAACTGATGTCTGAGCTAGACTCAGTGCTTGAACCCTGCTCAATTTCTGGATCAGCTCATGCTGAGCCAATTAAGAGGCTTCTGCACACAATGGGCTTACTCTATAAACTCATCTTTAGTTTAATAAATAAAGTGCCAACTGTTCAGTGAAGCTTAGATTCTTCTGTTTTCCTTTTCTGTTGGGTATGGTCATTACAGATTTCTTATCCATTTCAATAAAATAAGGAGCATGCCTGGGACTGACACATATTCCCTCCATACCTGGGAGCAGTACTCTGTGCCCCACTGGAGGCCACTACACTCTGGTATGAAGGAGATGGTCCCTCTGTCATTCTGCTTCTTGTAGATTACACTCACTGTAGTTTGCTGAAGCATTCAGATAGGTTGACAGATACTATATAAATATAAAACCCAGTATCACCATATTAAGTAGCACCAGACAACGGAAGAAATTGATTATTCTGTTCCTAATATAGTCATATTTCTTACTCTTAAAGAGAACTGTACGCAGCACTATCCTAAAGCCGGACATTTTCCCCTACTTTTACTGATACTATTTTCTCTTTTTTTGATAGAGAGGAAGCTATTACAGTACGAACCACACAGTGGTGCTAAATGGCATTTGGATCATTTAACAGAATACAAGAAAAGTGATTCCATTTTTAATATATGTAACTAGCACAAGAGTAGTAGTAAACAATCTGACACTGGATCATAGCATGGAAATAAATTAGCAATCAAAACAGATGAATTAAGATGTGCACCTTGTCCAGCTGTAGCTGTCTGTGCCCATTTAGTGTCTGAGAAGCAGAGACTGGCCTTTTGCCTCTGCCAATGCACGAGGCATGTTGAAAAGAACAGTTTGACTTGAGCAAATTTTTATTATTGAATGTATGTAGTCCAGGAAGGCCTCATTTTTCTCAATTTTGATATAGAAATATCTCCTTTTTTTTTTTGCATAACAACAGAACAAAAAAGCAATGCAATGACTGATAGTTTCTGGTTGCAATAATTTTTTCAGGAAAAATAAAGTAAACTTTTTAAGTAGTTTTGAAATGGCTGAGCACTGAATTACTGTAGCACTTCCAGGATTGGCATATGCTATGATACAGGAAAAAGTGCAAATCTGTTTTTAAAGCACATGCACTTTTTATTAGCGGCTTTGACTGTTTATTATTATAGTTCATAATTGAGAGTGTTGGTCGTATTCATTCATTAGCTTTTATTTAAAGATGCGTTATTTGAAGACCTAATCAAAGTATCTGAGTAATCCTACAAGGTCAAATCAGTGTTTTGAACGCTATCTAATATGAAATTGCTTCTCTGCAGGCAAATGAATAGCACTGTTGCAAGCTTGTGCAGTACAGGCAGCATGCATTTCAATAAGTGTCTACAGAACTGTGAATGTCCAAAACTTCTGAAAATCTGAAAACTGCAACACATGAAAATACATTTATATTTTTACAATGTAGAGGATATGAAGACACAAATGAGGTAACAGTATCTTTAAGAATCTGTATTGCTCTTGTTTAGTCTGGGAACCAGCAAGGAACTTAAGTGGGTAGATTTTGGATTAATCCAATATGTCTTAAAACACCTGGACCACTTAAAGCTCAGTGAATGGGACCTTTACCCTGAGAAAAATTCTGTGAAGGGCAGTGTGTAGGGTCTGGTATTCCCTGACCTTCACAGCCTGTCACTATCCCCAGGCTCACTCTGATGAAGACAATTAAGAAGGGATTAGCATTATACATTTTTCCCTCCTGTTCAGTGACAGAGAACTATCATTTACATTATGAAACATTGACCGATGTCCTACTGTGGTAAAAGTGCCCTAAACTTCCAGATGTGCCATATCTCGTTACTGAAAAGACTAAATAAATGCAGTGAAATACAGTGACCAACTCTAAAGTATCTGAATATAGAATTAGTTGAGTCAATCTTTTGTAAAAAAAAAAAATAAATTGTAATTCAATCAGATATTATATAATTCCTCATATAGCCATCTCAAAAGTGGCCAGGAATTTTGCCTGTGCTGATCCAAAGGTAACTTTATCAGGCAAATTTGTATATGAATGCTCTTCATCAGTTACAAATATTATATGTATACTGCCTGTATCTGCATTACCAATTTGAATGTTTTGCCTATACAGTCTAATATATATATACTTAACAGTAAGTATGGAAAAGTTCTATTGCTGTGTATAAAAACAAGCAGCACAGCTGAGGTTTAGAACCAGTCCAGGGAGAACTGAATCCTATCAAAAACCTGCTCTTTATGCTCAAATGTTAACGTTTCAATGGTTCCCACTCATTGCTACTTATAACTGGTAGGGCATAGAGAGGGGCATGCAGATGCTCAGCCTCACAGTTCCAGATGGAGTTATTTTTGAGTCATCTGCATGAGGGAAAATGGTGATCAGACTATTTTTAAAAGTGAAACTAAGTTAACAAATTTGCATAAGGACGAAGCAATGCATTCAAACTTTTAGTCAGAAAACAAGATCTGTGAAGAGTGCAAAGAGTTTGCGTATCATTGACAAGATACTTCCTGTGGGTATCATAGCTTCCACTTTATGTCACTAAAACTAGCAGAAGAGTAAGTGACTTGACATCATCTGGTCCTTTAATGCACCCATGGATAATTTACTATTCCACAGATCAAGAGGCCGAAGCCAGGAATTTCATTATTAGAATGAGTGTAACGCAAATATAAATCCACAGTCAGGGCCAGGATTCTAAGATGTGCACCTTCTAAATTTTATTGGAATTAAATTTTATTGGCACTAAAGCTTCTCTTTTCCTAAAGCTTGCCTTAATATACATGCCCAGAACTCTTTCTTCCCCAGACCCTTGCAAAGTGTTCAGCTCACAGATGTGTTTATTTTATAGAAATTACACCTACAAGCATGATCTGTCTGTAAAACGTAATCTGGCCTTTCAAAATGAGCTGATGGTTCAGATTTCTTTGTAGTAAACAAGTTGATCATTTCTATACATGTCTGGGCTCAGTGGACAACCACTGGTTAAAATGTGACACCTACTGAGCACCTACTGAGTGCTTTAATCACTAAGTTCCAAATAACACTTATCCTTTCTATCTTCAAAACTCACAAATTCAGTAATCTTGAACTTGTTCTAACACACTAAAGCAACATCAACAGCTGATATTCAGTGTGTTCCCTTGCACGAACATCTGATAACCAGCTATTTAGGACACTACTAGGAGACTAGAAGTAGAGCACATCAATTTGCAACCATTTGGGACTCTTCTACGCTGAGTAAAAACTCTGTTCACCACAGTACTGTACAACAGCTTCATTATTAAAATACCAAACATAAAATCAAAATTTTCAAAATAAAATGCTTACAAGTAAAAATGAAAATATATTATCTCAAATATAAAATACAGCTTTCACATTGCATGCTCTGAACTGGAGCATTTTTCATATAGTTCTAGGTGGAAAATTTCCCATAAAAGAGAATTTAGCATAAATTTGCTTTCTAGACACAGAGAAGAATTACTTCTCTGTCATTAAATCTTGCATTTTTTATGAAAAGCCATACCTGATTGTATATGAAATAAAACATCAAACTCCCGTTTAAGAATTTTAAGACTTCTTTTAAGATCACAATCACAGATTCTAACAAACATACAAACTACAGTGTGTTACTTATGATGTATAATTGCACAACATTGAATTATCTTACCTAGTTTTGCACTTGAGCTATAGTTATATACACCCCATCAGTGCCACATACCTTTTTCAGTTTGATGACTCCTTCCTGGGTGTTCTCATCTGTTGTGATGTCAAACAAGTTTCCTCCATCTCCTGGAACTATATTGTACTCAATTACTGCATTTTGGCCAAAATCAGGGTCCACAGCTCTTATCCTTCCAATAGCAGAACCAACGTGAGAGGACTCAGGTACTTTTAAATGAAAGATACCTGTGACAAAGTGGTAGACAGTCATTTTTGGGTTCTGTTGGTAATTAATGTACTACATCTGATTAAAACCATGGATTCTGTGCAAAAAACCACACTTAAATAATCCAATTAAAATTGTGAAATCAAAACAACAAAGGATTAGAAAAAGGTATGCATGTTTAAGGTATGCACCTTTAAATTTATCCATACGTTTGACACATTTGAATTAATTTCTACTTGTAGACAGCACATGTTTCTAAGCATTTTCCTTCTATGTTTAAGAGTTGTTAGTATTTGAATTTTTAGTTTGTTTCAGAAAATATATCTATGCATTTCACAGTAGTTGAAAGGAAAAATTCAGTGGAAAAAAGGATTTCCACTGATTTCTGTAATACTCAGTATTTTAATTACGTGTGCAACTCCAGGGGTGGGGAGATATAAAGCCTATTGTTTATAAATAAGCCACCAGAGGGTGCTCTTGCTAAAATTTCGGTGCTAAACATAAATTTTTAGCTCTGCAAAACTCATTTTCCGTTTATTTGATATTAGTGGTAATAAAAGTAAGAGAAAAAAACACACACAAAATTTACACACTTTTAAAATAAGCATTGTCACTAATATGTGAGGACAAAATGGTTTCATGTAGGGAAACGGCTATGTTGAAAAAAATGCTGATATAATAGTTAAAATAGCTAAAAGAAAAGGTCCAAAGTACTTTGAGTCAGCCTTGACTTTAAGAGCATCAGTAGCAGCAGGCCTTAGTTTACATCACTGCACTCTGGCTTCTGAAGCACCTGCCTTTCTTGTTCATCTGCACTTCCAGCTGGAGTTGAACACCACCATGATGAGTATATCCAGTCTTCATGCAGCAGCCTTTGCTGTCAAAACCACCAGCAGCTTTTGCAGCTGATTTCAGCACGACCCGGATGTTTGATTCACTTCATCCTGGCTCTCAACAAAGCCAGCATTTGCTTGCCCCCCAATCATTTTGTTTTCCTGGGTCATTCTCCAACAGTTCAAGCAAAGCAGCTCCTTTGATGCAAAAAACCATTGGCAATGGCCTCCTCCATTCCTCTATGTGTGAACATGTAAGAGCAAATTTAAACCTCTTTTTCAATACTATAGCAGAACAGACATCTGTGACTAGTGGGAGGCATATTGGGGGATGTCTCAGAGATTTTCACCAGCTAGTGATTCAGTCACAGTTAAAAAACAAGTCTCTGAGAAGTTGTATATAATGTAACAGTGGGATAGAAGGCTTTCGAATCTAGCCACTGAATCAAGTAGTAGATGCTGTTCCCTGTCATTATCCCCTTGCAATGCACGCTGTGCCAGCTTTTTCATCTTTACAGTATTTCCAGGTGAGGAAAACAAATGACGTTAGCATTGCTGGATTAGGAGCAAACCTCTCTTTTCTGAGCTAGTAATTTGGGCTCTGAAACCTATATAACATTCTGATTGCCACTGAAAAAAATGTGTTTTGTCTGTTTCCTCCTTCTGTCCATCAGTATGCAAATTATACCTGAAGGCAAAACTTGCTTTGTTTGTTTGAGAAAATTTCTGTAAGTAAAGTCTGCTTGTGTCAGCATTCGCATTTGGACATTACCATGTGTAGCTCTGTAGTACTCATTGACTGAACTACTAAAGGCTGCGCAGTTATCATTTCACTATTTTTTCCAAGGGAACATACAAAACAGATTTGCCTGCACTTGAATCTTATGTTTCCACAACATAGTTCTAGCCCTGATGCCTAGGTCTTTTACAGACACTTACACTGGATGACAAAAATAATTGCTGCAGTGTTTGCTCTTTACAGCCACCATTTTGGTGAACATAAAATGTAAGAGCATATGCTAATGGATTTTTCCTTCTTTGCCTAGTTGATCTATTCTTAGTGAACTGAAGAGCTCTCTAATTCATTAAAACAAAAAAAAATTCTCTAGAAAATATTATACCTGCCTGTTGTGGATGAGTGTTTTATATCAGTTAAAGAATCATCGTCAAAGCTATTAACGAAAGCGTAAAGCGCATGGAAATTAGATGAAGTCAAAGAAACACTACATTACTCATTTCAGATTGTTCGGGCTTTTATCAGTTATTTTCAATGACTTGGCATTTCATCACTTCCAGAAATTCTACAGCAATAAAGATGGGGTCATTCAGATTAATTTGAAACTCTGAAGTAGTTTTCAACTCTGCCAGAGTCAGATCTGTGAAGATGTAGTATGTAATTACATTGCCATCGCCCTCCTGTAATATTTTCTTCACAGCATATGGAAGCTGTTAATGGTGCTACTGTGACAACATACTTTCAGAGTAAAATAAAGAAAACAAATAATGTACATTGTAGCCAGCTCAGGGGAAAACTCCAATAGAATATAATATATAGTATGAAAATCTTCTTGCCCTCCACCCCAAGAAAATAGTCTTTATACAGAGGACATTTGAAATGATCAATACAGGCTGCACATGAAATGTAACAGAAAGACAGTTTTGTAGATTTTTATTTTTCTCTTTCTAGAAGACATTACTTGCTGTGGACTTGCTGTGACAGCTAAGCATTATTCAGTTTTTATTGTCCATTTTGCCTGTATACACTATACCTCCAGTTGCTATAGAGGTATATTAAAATGGGCCTGAGTGATAGCCTTTTACTCCCAATGGTCCTGAAAACCTTGTTCCCTGCAGCTTTTAGGAATGATGGAACAAGCGGCTCAAACTCACACAGCAGCCGGTCATGCTGCTCAAACAGTTCTGTCAAATTTTGTAGATTGTCTCATGTGACTTGACTGCCTATAAAAAACTTTTAGTCTACTTGCATAAATCTCTTTTAAATGTTTCCGAAGTTTGCTGTGGGTTTTTGCAAAGGATGAGTGATACGTGATGTACCAAAGGAGCAAGCCCTTACTTCCCTCACACCACACTACGGAACTGGACTCTGCAACTAGTTACCCTTTTGCTGATTTCAGTCATGTATATTGCATGCAAGCTGGAATATTTTAACATACAGGAATGCTAGTAGCGATGCATATTGTCTGCTCAAGATTTTTCTATGTTTTAACTGCAATTTTATGAAAAAACAATTAAATAATATTTTTGAGGTTGGAAGTCGTGTGCCAATTAACTTATGCAACACTTTGAACTTAAATTAAACTTAAAATTCAACCCTGAATCCCAAACCGGAGAAATCCCAGTGATTGTACAGCTTAACATAAGCATTCAAGCATTCCCTTATAATGCCTGTGCAGTCAATATGTGACTCTAGGTGTGAAACTTCCTCGGAGGTTCAGGTCAGCATCAATGAGGATGATAAAAATAAATGAGTGTTGATGCTGTTGAAGCTTTTATGCTGAAATGACTGTTAGGGCTTATTACTCAGCCCCAAAAGCATTCAGGAAATGGAGGTGGAGGTGAGCTAAGAACTCATACACACTGCTTCTGAGTTGCTAAAATAAAGATGTTTCCAAGCATGTAGCATGAAGAAACCAGAGCTGAGTAAGTGACACATAATCAGTCATATTGACTGAAATTCAGCATACATTTACAGTTCTTTTGACATGATTAGATTAGTTTTAGTTTTTAAGGCTCAAAAGCTGTTCTGGGGTTTGATTTTTACTTACGAAGATTTTGTTTTGTTTCTCCACACCTGCAGTTTACGGGTACACCATCATTTACCAAAAAGGTTTTCAATTCTGATGAGAATAAGAAATGAAAACCATCATTACATCTCATCAGTAAAGCAACCATTAAGAAATAACCCAGGTTAGCATCTAAAGACTTAAGCTAAATGCATCATGGCCTTCAACCAAAGAGCTGCAAATGCTATTTGAGCTTTTTTCTAATCTGCCACCATACCTGTACTGTGTACATGCAAGATTATCCTCTCTTGCTTTTTCTTTGTCTATATATTTTTCAGTTCTCTTTGGCAACTGCCAAAACACTGCATTGTAGTTAATCATGATAGCATGAATCTTATAGTCAACAACATTGAAATAAAAGAATTTCCTTCTCTTTGATCTAAATTTTTAATGTTTTCTCAGAAAAAAAAAATAATATTATGTATATTATAATATTGTCATTAGCTTAAATTACCAAGGCATTTCAGTTTTTATACTGGCCAGGTTATAAGAGCACTGATTTCTGTCTGTTTAGGTAGCATCCAAAGACAACAGTTGATATTTACTTGCTGGTGTTTTAGCAACAGTGTAATAGGCAAAAGAAAGGGTATTGTAAATACAAGCAGATACTCAAGTATGCTAAACCTGTTAGATCAGCTAAAGCTAATCAGCCTAATAATTAGTGGCATCTGATGTACATGCTCCTAAAACTGGGAAGATGTGATTTAGCACAGTAGTGAGGTACATTTGTGCCTCTCCTAGCTGCAGCTCTGTGCCTAACACAGGGCTGAGACCTCGTATACAGAAGAGAAAGGACAGACTTTGTAATCACGTGCTCTGATGCAGGTCACACGTGACCTGGCATAGGCTGGCAAAACTTGAATTATGGCAAGACTTCTTCCATCCCCAAACCCACTGCTCTGAGTTACAGTTTATAGCCTCATTAGATGTAGCATAACCATTCTTAAACAGTCCTGTCTCTCTGCTGTGGATGCCAAAGTCCACACCTAGCAAGACGTACATCTCCTCAGACTGCAGATATCCTAGATGTCCAAGGGTCCCCAGTTCTTTCAGGGGAGAATTAGCAGAAGCAAAACCCCTTCTAAGTTTGCTCCTGCCCAAGTTTAGAATAATCCACATTATGGAGCTTCCCCAGAATGGGGAGCTGCTGTGCCAGGACTCTCTTGGCCCCTCAGATGAGGTAGAAGACTGAGTTTCTGAGGCTGTCCTCTTTTTTCCTTCCCTAAAGCAAAAAAAAAAAAAGTTAACCATACCTGATATAATTTGGTATACTGAAAAATTACAGTTTAACCATATGCTGTTTTTTCCACAGACAGGCTCTTGTCAGAAAGCTTTCTAAAAATAAATCTTCCCATTCATGTCAGAGGCTAATTCCACAGAGCACAATATACCCCTTGTTTTACTAGGAGGGGAAGAAAATGCTAACTTCTAGATCTTCCTCAAGTTTACAATTAAGATTTTCTCCTAGATGATATGGAGTTGAATTCTGACAAGATGAGGAGACCAAACCAAGTTCCTGAGTAATTGCTTTAATCATGTTGTTGTGACATAATACACAGTCTCGGGGCTTATGCGGAAAACCAGTTCTAAATGATCAGCTTTGTTATGTATATGAATAATAATGAACTGTTATGCTAATATACAGTCTACTGACTAAGAAACAAAATTAAGAAACAAAAAAGTCAGTTAAAAAAGTCCAAAATACAATGAAAAAAAGTAATTTTTGAGGGGATAATCTAAAAGCTGAATTAAATGCTTGTATGTAAGTTATCTATTGGTTATAAAGAATTATCATGTTCTAGCCTCCCGTATGGATAGAAATAAGATAGTTTTCAGGAGAAATTGTCTTTCCTTTTTCAGAATCTCCAGCACCATGTAATTGCTATTTTTCAGGTTGATCTTTTGGTAGTATTCTGGTCATCACACCATCACCATTAAATAAATCAATACACTTATTCCCTCTATAAAATTTAAATTGCACAATATATGTGAAACGTTAACATGATAAAAAGTATATTGCCAAGGATGGGACATAGGGTTTGCAATGCTCTGCTTAACATCTCTGCTTCTTAAATATCTTGTGGGAGCTTTTTCATATTTTCTTTATTACTCTGGCACAAAATAATAGTAGCACAATTTTACTACAATTCATTCACTCTTAAGAATGTGGTTCAACCATTTACTTTAGGACCTAAACCAAGCGCTCTAAATCATCTGTATTGGAAGAATCATTTTTCTCTCCATCGACTATCCTCTGAGTCACATCTATGTTGCACACCTAAAATCACCTAAACAAAACCTACTCAGCATTTGTAGTACTCCAAAGACTCCCCGTGAAGCTTTGATTTTCACATGCTCATGTGAAAACATTACATTTTATGGTACCATTATGAATAGTTTTTCCTAAAATTTATATTACTTTTCTTCACCAAGTCAGCACAGTCTGAAAAAAAGAATACTATTTTTAAAGATAAAAATGTGAAATCATCAAGTAACAGTTCGTATTAGTTTACTGCTTTTTAAGTTTTAGTTTCTGTATGCAGTTTCCTTAAAATACTTGTGATTTAGCATGTGTTATAGACAAAAACATAAATATAGAATAGGATGGCAATTGGCCTCACATTTGTAGTGTCTTACACTTTACAGAAAGAATGATCAACTTATCAAAAGTGACAGTTACATCTTCCAATTCAAGTGTTTGAAGCTGAGATCTCTATATAAATACTTTTACAATGAAATCTGTGAGGAGTGAGTGCTTAATTATAGATCCTTCTCTTGAGAGCACTGGTGATCCCCTTTATAAGATTAACAAATTTGCCATGGAAGTCACTGAGAAAAAAAAAATTGTCATGAATTTAAGAGAAAACTTGAAATAGCTCCTCTAGAATATTTATGCTATTTTCTTTTTATTTTTATAGCTTTCTTTATGAAAAAAAATAATCAGCTGAACATGTATTTTGGACTCAGAGAAGATGTTTCAAAACTTCTTGGTATCTGCAACTTCTACTTGTGTCGGAAGAAATCGCCGTATTGCTGCAAGCACCTTTTGGGCATCCCATTTACTGCTTTTACAAGGAGTGGAGCACTCCTGAAAATCTGACTACAACTATGGTTGTTAGGTATTTCTGAAAATCACAAACCTAAACTATTATGATTATAACTAGGTAATTATTTATGGTCTGTTTCACTTCATGTTGCACTGTAGCCTGTAAATTTTCAGAAAGCAAGCCCACAATGGTCAGAAGCAGTAAGGCTGTGTTGATTTCTTACTTGGATGGAAGGCCTCAGGGAAAAAGGCAGATGTGCCCAGAAATTATAATGATGCAGCACGTGACATTGTAGTCAGTGAGTCACTTTGCAAACAATTCTCAAGACATCGCAAGGCAACACCATGCTGTTAATCTGTAGCCCTAGCTACACTTATCAGAGAGTAGGAGGAGATGCCATCCCAAGATTACCAGGGATAATTTTATGCATCCAACCTAAATACTCTGTGTTTTGAATGAACAATTTCTTCACCATTCCCCATAGAAAACACATTGGGGGTGAATGAATATAATTAGAGTGGTATGTCATGACTCTTGTCAAAGGCTGTTGATTTTCTATGAACCATGTTTGTTTACACCATGTATACACAAGGCAGCAGATTTAAAAATACAATTATTAATGCTAATAATCTACTATGATGATAATCATGTTTAAAAATAACTGACCTATAAATCTTGCTGTTAATGATCAATTACTACTTAAACCTGATGATAGGGGGAAAATTAATTGGATAACTGCAGATTAACAACAAATTTTATGGCTGGTTAACTTCTAACCATTATTGTGTTTAGTTGTATTTCTCGGACTATTGCTTACCATGCAACCAGAGCATTACATTTTACCTGGTGACAAATTACCTATATTTTTCACTGGTTATGGACTAGTACCAAGAAATAGCTATATTTGTTTTCATGCTCTGCTTTGCAGCTGAGGGTTAAGTCTCTCTCTGTTTTAGAGCTTTGAAGAGGTTTTTGTTTCATCCAATCTGTACTCCAAACAGTCCTCTAAGAATAGGCTTTGCTAGTTATGCATTCTTGAGAAAGTTAAAAAACCATGCGAGTGTAGCAGACATAAAATTTATTAAATATTTAGTGTTTTTAGAATCAATGGCAACTGAATAGTTCTCCCTTGGGTTTATTTCTCAGCTTTTTTTCAAAATATTATGATTTAGTTGGGTTTTGTGTCATTGTCCAGACTGAATCAAATGTTTCACTCTTCAAAATGCTTTATGATCAACATCATGCAACGGTGACAGCTACAAAAAAAAAAAAGCAGCAAGCAGCTTCTAGGGAGCTTTTACTAAGATTACATCCACTTTTGGGGGCAAATCAGGTCTTACTGAAAGTGCTTGAAGAATTCTGATGTGGAAAGGCGTAAGAGAAAATTGGCGTAAATGTAAATAGAAATCTCTACAGATGTTGAATTTTGTGTTAGCTCCTTTGTGTTGGAGACACACAAATAGTAACAGAAGCCTATTTAGCTGTAAGGTGCTGTGATCCAAGGTGGGCTGCATGGCCTGGCTTGCAAAGCATAGACTCAAAAAAAGCTACAACTGTACAAAGAAATTTCATATACTAGCTGTACGTTGCAGCCTGGAATCTAGCTAGTATAGAATGGCCTATTTCCATGTTATTAAGTTCTTTTACCCACACCAAAATAGGTCAGCTTCATGGAATGTGACTGCAGAAAATAGTACCTGATCCGTACTTGTTTCCCCAAATGCTCTGAATTTGTCTTGGAAAGCTTAACTTGGTGTTGGTCAAAACTGTGCCCAGTGACTGTGCTAAGGCTAACAGTACAGATTATTTAAATGCCCAAGACCTTTCCCTGACACTCTCATGACCTTCCTTAAGTCTTGAAAACAAAACAAAATGAGCCATTGTATGCCTTCTTTTAGTTTATGTAAAAAATGTCTTTATTTGCAGCATTCTACTGGTGTAGAAAAAAATAAAATTACAGAGGCTTTTTAATGACCAGCTGTCAAATGCATAGCTAACTCAGGTGGATCAAATAGAAACATCAGGCAAGGGTCTCTGAGCTGTGGGAGAGTGTAGTGGCCAAATCAAGCAAAACAGAGCTGTGAAGAGCTTATCTAGGATGGTGAAGACCCACAATCTCAGTACAGCAAAATGTGGAGAGACTCAGAGCTGGAAGTGAACCAACAAAGGATAAACTATTTTAGCAATGTTGTTATTGGAAAGAAAAAAAACACTTGGGGAGCAGAAGTAGACGATGACCACACTGTAGTTATAAGATGAAAATGAGATCAAGGATAAATTTGTATCTCTTTTAGGAGAGGGAGACAACACTACATGTTGAATCTAAGGATAGACAGGGTGAGGAGGAAAGAGAAGGCCAGAGGAGAGGGAGACAGAGATGCAGATAGTACAGAGGTGTGACTTGGAGGGAACCTGGATTAAAAAAGAGTTACCCTAAGTCTTCTTAATTCCTGAAAGAACACTCTGCAAATACTGGTCTGCTAGTATTTGTTCATGTACTGATTTGACTATTATTTTGCTGGTGCTAAAGATGTAGTTAAGCGACTCATTGGTATTACAATCCAAAATTATAATGACCCCTGCATGGCTGCTGGTTTCATGATTGGCTTACAATTGTGTGGCCTTGTTTCTGGAGTCTTTGCATTCCTGTCTTCCATCACTCCTTGAAATGGCTGGTTACAATATACATTCAACTCAAAAACACTGTTTTATTTTACCCAAAACTCACAGGTAAATGGAAATCAGACTTGCTTAAGATTTTCTAACTTTAAAAGAAGTTGCTTTTTTCGTTTTATATCTTAAGACATAGTGATTAGAAAATCAAGAAAGATGGAGTGGAGCAGATTTCAACTTTCCTTCTCTTTCTGATTAAGAGCAAGCTCTGACTCAGTCTCCTGCCTAACCACTGCCTGCAGGCTACTCTGCAATGAATCTGTCCACCGGTCCTGTGTAAGTAACTCCTATTTGGTATAAAAAAAGTAATTAGTTGCTGGAACTGAATTATGACATCTTGTCTGCCAGGCAAATTCTTTATTCAATGAAAGACAGACTCAATTCCATTCTAAGAGCCAATGAAGATACAAGTGCTGTATATAAAGCACAACAACTTTTAACAGGAGTCCCAAGAGAAGCCAAACTTCCCTATTTAAATTGTAGTGGGTAGAACAACTCCCCAGAAAGTTGAGTAGACTTGTTAAAATACTTAATTAGGCAGATCAGAGCTCTGAACTGTAATCCCAAGTAAGTTTTCTAGCAAATTGTTCAAGTAGGGAGGGAATAAATCTTCCTTGATTTTTTAAAATCCAAACCTCTGCTTTCAATATTTTAATTTTTTACTTTAGTGAACAGAATAATTTTGTAATCACAGTCCTTTTCTATAAATGTCTAATTTACTACTGGGTGTGATCTGTGTTGTATTCTTCTGAAATCTTTAAAAGCAGGTACCTTTATCTGAGGAACTTCTCTCTCATAGGTCACTCATCCAAAGCAGTGGGTTAAAAGATTTTTCTTTTTATATCACATGGGCTAAAAGATCTTCTACTTGTACTCTGAAGCTGAACCCAATTGTGCAATAAAATCTGAGCAACACTCGTTCAAAGCCACATGAATGGTATCAGTAACATTTACTGAGTGAATAAAATTGACCTGCGTGTATATAGTGAAATCTATGCTAAACAATGTGTGTGCAATTTCTGTGATGTACTAAGCTTCCCAGAATATATAAATAAATAACTATAATATGAGTTTTCAATCCACAAATTGTGTATGTATAGGCAGGCTGTTCCAAGTTCAGCACCTGGTTGTCATTACTTTCAAAATATTTCTACATATTTTAGAACTTCAAAGTAAGCCTGTTAAAATATGCTATGAACTATTAATCACTGAAAATAGATGCTATCTAAAAGGGTAATCATATGCAAACTCTATTCCTAATATCCTAATTGTCAAATAGATAATAGATCTATATAATAGATCATTCAAGTAACATGCAAAGGTTACATAATGAAGATAAAAAAAAGGATAGCTCTCTGTTATAAAGGTCTTTTTTACTTGCACTGAAATTTCTGAAATTGCATTGCTGAAAGATATTTTGTTCTGGTTTCTGAATTGTGTGTTTTGTTGACTTTTCTGTTTAAGATTGTTTTTTCCTCTGCTGTCTTTAGTGGAGGGTTTAATACATTCTGTGAAATGCATTGTACTAACCACTCTTGAGATCCAAATCCAATTAGCTACAAACTTCTAAAACATAGACAGGCAAATGATGTGCAAGGTCCTAGGAATGATCTTGCAACCTTGCCTTATTTAAGATGTCATTACCAGAAAGATGAACAGTTGCATTTCTGTTTCTAAGCATGCTAGCATTTCCGGAATTTTGCTATCCCTTTTTATGCAAACTAACTTGATGGATTTCACTGGGATGCTTCTGGAAAAACCAACAACAGAAAAAAACATGGCCCTTGTGATGTCTAGGCATTGTTCTACAGCTGTCTAACATTTTAAATGTGGTTGCGAAACAGCCCTGACATAATGGCTTCTGACTATCAGAGAGATGCCTTTTTTAAAGCCAAGACATGCACAAGTAGACAAAATTCAAGTATTGGGTCCAAACTTTTATTCATTTTTCTTCTATTAAAAACAATTTTCAATAATTTCTCTAAAATATTGACTTCTACTCTGAGTTGGAAATGATATGATAAAACATAACTTTAGCCAATTAGTTCTTTTGAATAAAAGATGTAAATTCAGGGATTGTCACCTTAAAAATAAACCCAACTTATTGCTGACTTGATAAGACTCTTCTATTTCCTAATATCAGAACAAAAACTGTATAAATTTCAAAATTCAATTGCATTTCTTCTACATCAGTGTCTTATCCTTTAAAAGTATGCTTATGTCAAATTAAAATAAAAACACATACTATTCCTTTGAGTAAAATAATTTGCATGTGTTTTTATTGCTCGGCATATAAGGGTTTATTTCCCTAAATTGCTTTCACAGTCACTCTGTCATCAGTGGACAAAAGAAAGAGATAAGTAAACTGAAGCACAATAACCTTACAAAATATGAACCAACCACTTCACTTAATTGGTTTTATTCCATAAAGTATAATTTATACCAACTAATTATACAGTTTTTGTCATTTAAATGTTGAAGCAAATATAACCCATCCATCCTTTCTGAAGCTTATTTTTAAGAGTTGGAACAAAGTCACAGCTTTACTTGCAGCTAGCTGACTGGTCTAACAATGTGTTAAGGAATGTTAGCCCATTAGCATCTAGGAAGGATGTGCTGAACTGTTTCTTTTACCTAACCACCTATCCTGTATGTGAATGTCTGAAAGAGAAAGGCCATCAGTGTCCTTATGGACCAGCATGCATGCCTACAGATAAACAGCTTTTATCCACTCTTCTCTGTTCAAAGGCAATGCGTTACACCAAGTTTTCATTTCATTGCTTGAACCTCATTGCTGTGATGGGAAAAGTACTTTCCCTTTCAGTCTTTGCCTTTTTTTTCCTAGTTTTGGCAATAATCAAACTTTGCTATGAAACATTTATTTTAACACTTACAAAAAAGTTCTGTCTTTAACAATGAAACATGCACAGTAATGCAGAAAGTCAGTATGTTAATGAAAAGTCAGGCAAGACATATATAAAACACTTTTGGGAGTAATTTTGTATTAATAAAGTCATTTAGATTCATTTTCCCTTCTAGTTAAAAGAAAATATCAGTTTTCTGAAATGTGGGCCAGTAGATACCTGCAGGTCAAACAACTCTGACAGAAATATATGTTTAGAGGTTTCCCCTTTGGTACATTCCTCATTACTCTGAGACATGCAAGGTGGGAGTTCCCAACTGAATATGTTCAAAAGCATGGGTTCTAAATAAAAAATTCCATGTTCAGCAGGATAGTCAGTGGATTTTCATCACTGGATGCTGATACCCCGTCCAAACCAGCCTGTCTCCTTACAGGACCCTCAATGAGATGAAGGTGTTCCATGATACAATTTTTTTGCAAGCTTGTAATGTATTATTTATCAATGTAGTTTCTTCCAAGTATTAATAATATATATTATCTCACTTCTACTGTGAAAATCTTTTTTTTTTTCTGCTTAACTGAGTTTAGAAAATAAAGTTAAACTTTATTCTGTGATAATATACTCGTATTTGATACAGTAATCTATGGCATATTTGGTATAAGCCATTTGGGAAACTGTGGTCCTGATTACGTGACATGAAAACATTTACCCTGCAGCAGTTAAAGGACCTTCAGTCCCTTTCTTTAGTTTGCACTTGGGTTTGTTGACAACTAATGCGATACTGCAGGTCTCAGCTCATCAACAGTGAGGGCTCTCCAGGTCTTCCGACGCCTGAGCTTGGTGCCTACCTGGACCTGATTCTAAAGGCTTTTTTTTCACATAAACTAAAATTCCTCGTAAGTATCATTTTAGCTATGGTAGTCAAGCAAATGACAAAATGCATTTCCTGACAGGTAGTTACTCTGAATCGTTGCAATGTTTTCAAAGAGCAAAACTGAAAAATACAGTTACTATATTAGAAATACTCAATGTTTTTTTATATCAATTAGTTTTGTTTAGCTGTAATTAGTCTCCTATGTCTGTGAATTTCAGGCACATTATACACCATCTCACATACTGCTTAACCAAATGGCACTGGCTAAGTAAATCCTCATGAATCAGGATTTTTTCTTTGACTATTTTGATTTAGCAGAAGTCCTTTAGTTTACAATAATATAAATATGTTGCCTGCAACACACCCCCCCCCAAAAGATAACGTTTTAGGCAGCCATCTGACCAAGCTTGTTCCAATACACTGGAGTTCCCACACTGACATTTTAGCTTGTAAGCTATGCTAATGGTTTATTATTTTCAATAAGAACACAAATCTCCAGTATTTTTCTCTTCTTTGTTGAAAGTCACTGCAATAATTTGGCTTCTGTGACATTTGATATAACAGAAAGAAAAGGTTTTCACCCTGTCCTGGTTCAGCCAAGACAGGGTTAATTTGGTGCAGCCGAGCTATTCCATACCATGCTGACATCATGCCCCGGGGCCAGTTCCAGTTCCGCTGTGCAACTCAGGTGCAGCCAGTCCACTTCACTCCCTCTGTTTGTCCACACAGTATCACTCATTTTGTACATTGTTTTTCTCACTGTTGTTATTGCTGTTGTTACTGCGATTGTTTCTTGTGTGTCATTGTATTAAACTCTCCTTATCTCAA
>JAVSBS010007903.1:15968-35515 GCA_033124195.1 Coracias cyanogaster | reverse complement strand
ATCTGGATGCCTGGAGGAGTGTGAAATGAGGTGGAGGCCCCGTGGTCCCAGTCCCCCATTTTTCTGCCCTAAACAAAAAGCCATTACCTCCACCCATGCAGGTGTGAATTAACGGACTTTGTGACATCAACATAAGTGACAAGATTTTCTATAGTCATCCCACCCACACGTATACCCTGGTGTTGTAATGTGAAATTTGAGTATAAATATCACCCCAGTCTCAGCCCAAATAGGATCAACTCAGAATCATACCGAGGTGCCTTTCTATGCTTCCCTGAGTGTATTCTTGTTTTTCTTTTTCTTTTTCTTTTTGTCATGACCATACTATCTTTTGCTCCTCTGTATTTCTGTTCGAAATAATACCAAGGGATAGTGCTATAAAAAAATCTGAATGGGGTAGCTGAGACTTAAATCACTGTGGGTGGTGTGGATACTATCTAGGGACACCATTTTGAAGACCCACAGTGAATGCACAGCACCTATTAAAAAGCAAGTCTGTAAGGGTAAACAATGCAGCTAAGAAAAGCAAGAACACATCTTTCAAAAAAATGAAGTTGTGTCTCAGAGAGGACAATAGAAAGAACCATAAAATCTGCTATTATCTATAAAACCACAATAAAGAAGACAAAAAATGAGTTTGAATAAACCTGTGGCAAACAAGCTAGTAATAATTGTGTTTTAAAGACACATGGAGGCAAAAGCCTGAGAGGAACTGTGTGAGGCTAATCCAAAATTGAGATATAGAAGAAGTGTGGGGAGAAGGTAAGACCAGAAATGTAGAATTTAATACATTTTTTTCTTTGTGTGCAGTGTAAAATAGTTGGGGAATTTTTTTATGCTGGAACCCTTCTTTAGCTGAGACATCAGAGTCTTGAGAAGGTTAAATTAACTATAGAAGCAGTTGTGGAACAAACTGATACAACAGTAAGAAACAACTGGGATTAGCTGTTGAATGCCAAGAGCCTGAAGGATGAAATAAGTGAGCTATTATGAAGTGTAATATTTTGCCTTAAACCTCTATGGCACAGGAAGGCTTGGATTTCCTAATATAATACTGATTTTTTTCCCAAAAAAAGATTTCCAGGGAGTTTGGAGGAGCTAATGATAGGTATGAGTGACGTGCACAGGGTAAAACAGTAGGAGCAGGATTAATGGACTCATTGAGAATATACCATACTGAAAAATACTCAACACAGCTTTTCTAAATAAAGGTTATATTTTGAAATGCTTTCTGAATTCTTTAAAAAGGTCAATATGCAGGTACATATGTAGGAATGGATTCAAAACAGATGAGGGGAAACTGTTCTGCAATATATGATGAATCTGTGCACCTCACTAACATAGGTTGTTGTGGACTGAAATTTTACATAAGTTTCAAAGCAATGGGGCAACTTGCTGTAAGAAAAATCCATCGAGGGTTGTTAAATACAGACATAATCTGTGCTAAAAATCATTAGAAACTGAGGAAATGTTCTGGAATACTGTTTAGCCTGTTACTATGTATACCCTCTAGATGTCAGTGCAAGAGACAGAAAGCACAGCCAGATGGGTTTTGTCTTAACATGGTCACTGCCTGCAGAAATGCAATATATTTTCACACAGAGGAAAAGAAGAATAAATTTTATATAATAGAAAACTGTGAAGTTTCAGGTGTGGTTTGGTACCTGAGGAACATCTGTAAAACATAAAGTGGAACTACAATTCATATGCAAGAAAATAAATACAAAGTAAAAAGATGCCATGATCTTACTGCAAATTTACACAAATATTACAATATGAATTTGCCTTACTAATACTTTTAGTAGCTAATTGTTTTGGCATAGTTATCAGGGTTTATGCTTGATTAGGTTCTGCATTTCAAATGTATAGAATACACAAAACTTCAGTAAATTTGAGAGCAATGTGTGACAATCCTGCTAATCATACAAAGACTATGAAAATCTTTAAATTAGCATACTTCTGAAAAGCCTCATTTAAACTAATTGATATGTAATGTTATAAGCTATCAGTGGATGATCACTACTTTGAGGCTGTGTTTTCAAGGACAGATACAATCTTCTGGGCCAAGCCATGTAAAAAATCTGTTTCTGATTATCATAACAACAATGCATAGCATGAGGCAGTTCTGTCTTTGGTACCTGGAAGTCTGAGGTTATAATCTTTTGTCATCTGAAGGAGATCATCCAGTTTCCCTTGACAAAAATATTTCCCAAACAATTTCAAAAGTGTAAATGAAATTAACTCTCAGGCTCAGGCTGGTCCTGTGTAATGATGATATAGTTCCCCTTAAAAATACAAAAGTCATACTTTCAAATTAAGCTTTATATTATTTAAAAAAACAAAACAAAACAAAACCAACAACCAGGATATTCTCTTTTTTCCATCATATGCTGTTCTTCTTCCTTGATCTCTGTTCCTTATCTAAAGGATTTTTCACATTAATATTTTCTGTCATGCTTATTTGAAAATTAGTGCATGTGGAATACTACATACTCTTAGGAAATCTGGGTGGGTTGTCATTGACATCCGTGAGAGTAATGTTTACAGTGGTAGTACCAGCTAGTCCTCCCAGCTGTCCTCCCATGTCCTTGGCCTGGATTAGAACTTGGTATTGTTCTTTCACTTCTCTGTCCATATTTGGCAAAGCTGTTCTTATTACACCTACAAGAAATGAGAAAGAGAAAGATCAAGTAAACAAAAGGCTGCAATTGTCTACTACTACTACATTTTAATACCAGATCTCTTGAACCAGGAACGGAACAATTCCTAAAGGGTTGATAAGACAGGAGTTCACACAGAAACAAGCAAATCACGTGGGCATTTCAAAAGTGTGTTTGTCGGCTATTCAACCATTTCAAATGACTGCTGTGTCTTCTCAATCAGGACATGAGTGGCTGAAAGAGAATGGTGCATTTTCACTAGGGAAGTGAATGGTGTGAGCATAGGTTTGCCACATTGGGACCAAAGAACTCTGCATTGTGGAGAGTAGGGCAATGTAGGAAGCGGTGGCAATGCATTTCCGAGCCTGCATCTTCAATTGCTTCCAACCAGTCACTTGTCATCACAGTTAAGCTACTGTAGGCCAAGACAATACTACTTCTGTACAAAAGGAAGTCTTTAATGGAAGACTCTCCTTTGCTTGCAAGTTTTCTTCATATAGCACATAGATGCAGTGAAAAGGAGTTTCCTTAAAGAAACGTAATTAAAGTATCATGATAAGATATGACCCAAATGACTCTTAATCTTTGGTGATTTTGGATAGCTGACATATCATTATCTCCTGTCTGATATGTTAAGAATGCATATTATAAAAGGAAGACTGTTAGAAAGAGAGAGAGGTACTACTGATCATAGGATTAGCTGATAAGTTTGTACAAAGCTGTAAGGTTTTGGGCACTCAAATCTTTCTCTTGAAACGAAATGTATAGGAGAAAATGCATTTCTTTGTCAAAATTTTGTAAGTGCATATTACATCCCAAAATGTGGTATATTCAGCAATAGTTTTCAGAAAATGGCTAGGTGCAGATTGGTGCAGATAGCATGTACAACTGAAAATCAAATACATTGGAAGCATGCTTCTCCTCTAAGTTATTATTGCTTTAGAGAATATAATTTTCTAGTATTAAAACATTTAGGTTTAAAAGCAGTCTTTTTTCTCTAGGGTTATAATGGGTCTGGAATGATAAGAAACAAACTTTAAAGGTCATTCTTATCTTTATAGAAACTGACTGCCGTTGTGTTAACAAGTAAGAATAGGAACTGTCAGTTTATAGTACTTGTTCAGAGTCTAGAAATAACTTCAACCTAAATCTGCTATTTCTGGAACCCGTTAAAAATTCCCATTGAATTGAACTGTATAACAATTTCCTTCCTCTCCACTTGTAACACTGATAATGACAAAATTAATAATCACTACTATTTTCTACCTCACCATGGCATATACTGTACTGCACCGATCTGGAATATGACTAGCAAATACTTAAGACCATTTAGATACTGCAACACTCTGCTTTTGAGCTTTTGAAAACCGTCAGTGTTGCTCAATGTTTTCTTTGTTCCAGACAGAAATATTGAATTGTAAAACTCTAAACATTTGTTCATATTCATGTGATATTAATGAAAAAACCTTTCTGTAAATAGGATGAACACTGCCCGATTTCCTCTTGAATGTCTTAATCTGTATTTTTCCATTGTAGAGACTCTAGGTTCTACAGTATTTTAAAACTTCCTTGGTATGCTCGTTCGAAGGAGGAAAGAGCCATGAGAATTAAAGACTTATCTTCGTATACAAGCCAAACAAAATAACAGTAAGAAGAAATAATTTCAAACGGGCATATAGGAGATTGTGAGCAAGAGATGCAGTTCTGATTGTTATACCTGCTTTAGGTACAACTGAGTGGCTTTCTGAGTTAGAAATATTCCAGGTGGTCTTCAGAAAATGAAGAATTGGCTATCACACCAGTAGTAAAGTTTCCAACCACCCACTGTTTATTCCATCTGGAAGTATAAGGGCATTCTATATATTTTTCCGTAAAATACCTTTGTCTCCAAGAAAAAAAAATCAATGACAATAATTTTCATGTCTAGCACTTCATAGGCAATTTTGCCTTTTCTGCCTACTCTATTTCAGAAGCATAGAAACATAGAAAAAAACTCTGAAAAATACTATCTCTACCAAAATCATCAGTTCACATGGACAGGACAAAGGTGATTTAAAGTTATCTAACCAGCAAAATAGAAAAATAAAATGGAGGTTAAAATCCATGGAAAGGACTACAAATTCCGATATTTCTGTTTCAGCCTCCCAAAGAATATCCAAACTTTAAATCAAAGACTTATTATAATGTAGAAGCCTCACATGCATGTAATGGTGTTCTGAGTGTTTTTAAATCCTTCTATCTTACGATTTTACAACAAAGATTGTTCAGCTCCAGAACTGAAAAACTTCCTTTTTTTTTTTTTCTTTGCAAATGTCATCAATATCAAATGTGCCAAGAAGTACGGTCTTGATGAGTCTGCTGAAAATTGAAAATAGCATGCATGAGACCTGGGCCAGAAGATATACTCTGCAAAGTTATTGAGCCATAATTCAACCAGAGGTGATGCACTATGCAGAAGAGAAAATCCAGATACCATGAAAAAACGTCTGAATAAATATTAACATCAATACTGCTGCTGACACCGATTTGAATTTCAAGACTATAACTAAGGCCAGAATATGGACTAGAATACTGAGTCTAAGAAAAAAATGGAGACATCTAGCTATAAACAGGAATATTGACCTCATAAACACATCACAAAATTGGGTAGAAAGAAATTCGTCAAGTGGGCATTTTAGTAACAGAACAGACTGTGCAGAGGAAAGATAAGGGAGGTTATCTGTCTGAAGATAAGTGCTCTGTGTTAAAGAAAACTCACATTAAAATCAGAAGAGCAATTTCATAGCATCAAAGCGTAACACCCACGTATAAGTTTTGAGGTCTTAAAATGTTACAGTCCAACAGCTGCTCTCCAGCATGGACTGTAATGCATTTAACCTTCCCGCAAGAGTAATAACAGCTAAGTCTCCCACTTCCATATACTTTGCTTACCTCCAACAAAGAACTACAAAAAATTAGGAGGTCAGTAAAGAGGAGTAAAGTGGCACCTGTGACATTCAGACCCATAAAGGTTAAAAACTATTTAAGTGTACTAGATTCATATCAGAGTAAATGCTTATCACCTATCATGAATGATGTGAGGAAGGAGTATATGTAATATGCATGCCAAATACCGTCCATATTCCACATATCAAATTATGGTCAGTGGTTTCACCATTATTGTTTTGCAATAAGATCTTGAGGTATAATAGAAATTTCTACAAACATATCATTTTTTGTGTAGTAGAAGCTAAAAAGTAAACAAAATGTTCAGAACAGTTTGGAAAGGAATCAAGAACAAAAGTGTTGTGATTAAACCATTTTATACATCCATATGAGCTGCCTTCTTGAATACTGTGTGCACTTTCTCATCCTGAGAAGGAGAAGAAGTTTCATTAGTGTTATAGAACAGCTTCTGTTTAAAGAATTCTTCAATCTAGAATAGAGACAACTGCTGGAAAATATGGGTTTATAAGGTCAGAGGGAACTAATAGATAGGAATTAATTGCTCACTTTCTTGTGCAATATGTGTGAGTTATGAGATAAGTTAAGAGGTGTCATGTTTCAAAGCAGCAAGAGGAGCTGGTTCTTCAGGAAAAAAAAAAACCACGTTTACAGTGGAATTTCTAGTCACTGGGTGTGCAGATACCGTGTTCCTACACAAGTCAACTCTTCTAGGAATTGGACAAGTTATGGAAGAGAAATTCTTTCAGAGTTTTAGTTACACGGACATGGCTAATCACCCAGGAACTTTGTAAGGACAAGTTGTTGAAGACTAGAGTACTCAGGGGATGGATCACTAAACACTTCATTTAACCTTCACTAGAGCTGAGCAGACCACCACTTCTGGAAATACGATACATGGCAGCATGGACCTTTGGTCTGACTTAGTATGGATATTCTTAAGTCCTTTAAATAAGTACTAGGAAATGTCTCAAAATCATCACTAGAATGCAAGAGAGAGCAAAAAAAGAGCCGACAACAGCAACTAAAAAAATGCTTATCCATCTGCCAGCAGTTCTGGGTTTGTCTGTCATTTTGTACCCAAATGGCTTTCTTCTCCTTTCCTGTCAAAGGCACCCAAGGCAGGACTGGCAGTAAAACTCTGCAGTGAAAAACTACTGTATAATCTCCTCCGTTATAAAATAAAGAATTGGAAACATCAGAATATCTGGACTTCAGAGCAAATCATTAGGCAGCATCCCATGCATTATTATTATTCACATACTGTTTATCTCTACAGTCACTGTTAGACCAACATGTAACTCTCATATTGTGACCTTTCTAATATAAGGCAGGTTACAATACAATATTGTTCCTCATATAAGCATGAATCTATATGCTTTTTTCTGGTATGCTGGGCTATCTGTCTCATGAATCTTTCTTTACAGCTGCATCCATTCTTTTACCACCAAGGTCCACCTGAGTAACTCATTAAATATATTAATAGACAGTTATGAAAACACTGGGCTTGTATGATGTTTCAGGGCTAGTAGGGTGCAGGCTATCACCTGAGTCCACTCACTACTCACTCTACTGAGTAACAGATGAGAGCATATGATGCAGGGCCATGGGAAAAAGTGCCCTCAGAAAAAAAGTTCTTCTTCAAGTACTCGTAACTACTTATTTTTCCTTGGGAAACCTGTACTAGAACACCAATTGTGGTTCCAGTAAAGGTTTTTCTTGCCATGGATTTCTGCCTCATTCTTTACAACACTGAAATAAAAAAATAAGTATCAGGTGAATACTTCTTTTTCCCCCCAGACACTTTAAGAAATCCCATTTCAGTTTGAAAAGTAAAATTGCTCACTGCAAATTGCAATATGATCTCCTGCTAAATGAAGCATGTGACAAAGGAATGTGCCTATTGGAGAGAGTGCACTAACAGCCTTGTGAAGCTCTCACTGCCAAACTATTGATTGAGCAGGGATAAAGGCTCTTTAACACACAATCTGACATTCAAGTACAGCTTTACAGGAAGGAGAAACTATTTGCTGAAAGGAGCATACGGATAAATATCCCTGTAACACATTCAGGGTGACACAATGCATGGCATGCACCATGGAGGTTATTGTCTTCTTAACTGAATTACTAAATATAGAAACAAGAATGACATTTATAAATATAGGACAAGATACCCAGTTAGCATGTCTACCAACCTCACAAATGCTTCAGTCTCTTTAAACATATTATCCCTTTCTGCTCACTCATTCAGTAACCCCAGACAAAAATACTATACCCTAGGAAAAGAGGAGGGCTGGAGATGATTAGCTATTCCACAGTCTCAAATCAGCTCTGTACAGCAAAACAATAACTGCTAGAGAATTTCAGACTGTAAGTTCAGCAAGTAAAAATGCTTAGAAAAAAGAATGTAGACCCAAGATACAAAATTGAATCATCAGGAAAAAGCCAAAAAGTAGAATGCACGTAGCAGATAAAGCTTTAGCTATAGAGAAATGGTAAAGCATTAAAAAATATTGTTCAATGTATACATATTTAAGATATTCCAGGACTGATTGGAAGAGCATGTTTCTTTTGTTTCTACAACAGATTATAATTAATTAAAAAACTAGTCAATACTCAAAACTGAATCATATGCAAAATTACTCTACTGGCTTTTGGCCATATCAGCCCAGTCCATATTTATTCATTGATACTACCCGCATGTGTCAAAATCCAGTTTCAATCTTCCACTGTTGCTGATAAACTATTCCCATTTACCTGTCTTTGGATCAATGGAGAAATATGGCTGTCCCTGAAGAATGCTGTAAACGACTCTAGCACTGTTTCCATAAGTGGGATCATCAGCATCTGTTGCCTTTACTTGAAGCACATATGCTCCTGCAAAGAAACACAGGTAAGCACATTTTTAATATAGAGCAGTGATTAGGAATAATTTAAATGAAGATTCTATTTTCTCTAAAATAATGCAGGTAATATTGAGGACTAACATACTGTACATAGTTGTTTTAATCACAGCAAGCATACTGGCCTGAATTATACTCCAGCTGAAGTCCAAAGGCAATCCAGCAACAAGTGCAAATAGAATGGAGCCCAACATCTCTCACTCATTAGCCAATCTGACTAAAAGACCATTAAAAAACCCCATGTAGTTTATATTAGAATGACAGGAGGGAACTATAGGAAGGCTGAGTTTATGCCTTAATGTGAATGTTTATGAGATATGGATTTGACTTCTAGAACTTTTACTATTTTTCTCACAGTCTTTCATTAGTAAAAATGCTACTTTGCCAAAATCAAAAGAATCTCTGAAAGAAGAGTAGTATTAATTCTCTTCCCATCTAAAGAGAACTAGAAAGACATTTCATAATTGTCTAATACAGTCATTTCAATATTTTCAAATTCCTTACGAATGACCAGTTAAAATTTGCCAAAATATTACTCTAAAATTTACACCACCCCCAATTTCATACCAGAACATCTAATGTATTGACTTTTCCCCTATATCTTTCTTATAAAAGACTTAAATACTGACCTTTTGTACTCTTTCAACCTGTAAGTAAGTTTTTCCATCACCAAAATGTAGGTGGAGTATGTTACTGGCTGTGGAGGAAATCTTAATTTCTTAGGTTTAGTTCATTGAACTGAAGGGCATGACCAAGAATTCACAAAACTCAACTGAGACTATATAAATTGGTTATTTCACTGCAGAGGAAAATGAGAGGATTCAAGGCTAGAAGAATGAGACAACAGACTTATTTAGACATGATTACTATAAAAATAATGTAGAGTCAAAGAATTGCACAGACAAAGAAAAAAGGAAATAGGGTTATCTCAAGTCTTTCCTCATTAAAGAAAAATAAGCTTGGCCTGAAAATCCCATTAAATTTGGTAATAAATGCCAAAACTGAGTTAAGTAGTGGCAATGCATTATTTTCCACAGAAAGTGACGGGGACTTGCTTTGGGGCTTTGAAGAGGCAAGAGAGGGCTGGATAGGAGCAATAAGGTTTGTGGGTAATTGAGACGGGAAGGGTTACTGCAAGTAAGAGCAGGACTTCAGCATGTTCTAAGTGTTCCACAGGCTCTGGCTGGAGCCTCTCTCCACTCTATGTAAGTCAAAGGTTCAGTCAGAGCAGGCTGCTCAGGCCCTTGTCCAGCTAAATTTTTAATATCTCCAATGACAGAGCTCTCACAGCCTCTTCAGATGCTCCTGTCAAGCAGATTCCTAAACAAGCTCAAGTGTCCTCTTTTGAAATCTAGGGCTGTGATTTTTACCATTTGTCTTGTTCACCTTTTTTTCTGTCTTTTGTTTAGTAGGAAATGAGTATGAGATATTGTATGTGAATTTTCATAGAATTTACTTTTGTAATGGACTATCAAGGAAGCTGAATCTACTCATGAATAAAGATCAAATAGCAGTTCTTCTGCCATAAGCTTTCTTTGTCTTTTTTTTTTTTCCCAACATGGTTTTCTGGTAGAGTTAGAAGAGCTGTCTTGCTGTAGAACCTGCCGTGCCACATGTATGATTTTGTGGTTTTGTTACTCTACTGGGAGTTGCTGGTGCCTAGTACTTTTTGAAAGAATTCAGACAATTGTGCAACATTTTTTTATGGGCTGGAGGAAGGTGGGGCATAGCTGCTGGTACAGAAACTCACCACTTTGCACAATATTCTTCCTTAAACAATTCCAAGAATAGCACCTTGGCAACCTGAACAACATCCATCCTCTTTTCAGAATTCAAGTAAAAACCTAATCAACATTTACCTTTCTTGTGTTTTCTTTTTTTCAGGACAAAAAAAAAAGCGGAAAAGTGAATTTATGACTCACTGCAGTACTACATTGCAATTCAGATCAGGAGATCTGCTGTCTCAATAAATATTCCCCTGGCCTGCCAGTAACAGTTTTAGCAAAGCTCCAGTACTCGGAGAACATGCACCTGTAAAGAGAGATGCTGACATTACCCTTTTGAGGCTTATCTTTTATAGAAGAAATTACCAATAATATATTTTGAAGATATACTCCTGAAGCTGACTCCCACAAAAGTAATGTGAGGAAGGTATATTGTACTTGGAAAAGCCAGTTTTCAGTTTATGTATTCATGGCTGTGCAGCCCTGGCAATAATACAAGCTTGCTGGCTCCATCAATATCTTGAATACTAGATACAATCAGGAATGCACACTTTTCTCCTGTTTTGCATTCCAGACATCCCACGAAACATATATATATTTTTCTCTCAGCTGTCAGAAGCAGCCATGTCCACAAAAAAAATACTGACATTGTCTGTTGTAATTGATGAAGATTGGCAGCTTCTTGCTAATGTTTTTGCTGTGCTGGTAGCTAAAACCAGCTGTTGCAAGTCTCAGCATTTAGTGCATAATCAAAAATATTTCTAGCATCTCTAGAATAACGTTTGATTAACAGTGGCAACAATCCAGACAGTATGGAAGCTGACTTTGTTAAGCTGAACCACATACACACTCTGATTTCACCTGGAGAACAGTGCTTTAAGTGTTGAAGTTTTGTTTTCCTGGCAAATTGGAAGACATGGCACTGTGAAGGAGAGTGTTTTTTTCTGTTTCTTGTTCCTTATACTATAAATGTTTTATAAAGTAGAACTAAGGTTTTAGAAAGAGTCATTACCTTTTATCGCCCATAATTTTTTGTCTCTCAAAGTTTTTCTTGCAAATTAATTAATAGGTCCCTTTCTCCTGGCCACCCCTGTCTCACTCACAGATGATGAGGGTAAACAGAGGAAACCTACAGCTGTGCAGTTTTTAGCTTGGAAATCAGCAAAGCAATTATTTTCTTTTCTCTTTTTTCCCTACCCTCATCTTTTGGGGTCAGCCAGAGTTAAGCCACTAAGGGAACACAATCTAGCTAAGCTAATAATGACACCGTTAGCATTGAATATTTATTTAATTTATTTATTTTTATTAATTTAGGCTATTTATTCATTTATAAAAACATCCAGCTGCTTATACAGTCCCAAGGCTGTGATAATGTTAACAGAGGTTGCACTTCTGAAGAAAATGAGGAGCTCGAAATAGCAGCTAAGAGTCTATATCCAATACTCACATAAAGGAGTAGCTTCGTAAAGTTAACTGCTGGAAATCATGCACAAGAAGAGCAGCACAATTAGCAAATACTAATCTTAATAACCATCCATTTGAGAAATACATCTCCTGAGAGTGAAATTTCCTTTCTGTTTTCAAGTCTGTGATTGTTTTCCTCTTTCCAATATGACGGAAGTTCCTCTCACACAGATGAAATTTATCAAATAGAAAAACTTAGCTTTAACTTTTGCTTTTATCGTTTTAACAGCTTGATAACTTTATAGGCCATGACGCAACATGGACTTAATTTTGCTAGTATACCCATCATGGCTAGGATGTGGGAGATAAAAATAATGAGTACACCCTCTAATCACGATAGCTGTGCTGGCAAAAACCCTACTGTAGATGTCTCTGTGCTGGTAAAAGAATGTTTTAGTTGGTTTAGTTTATGTTTTGCAGGGAGGTGGTGTAAGTTATATTAGAAAAAAGAACCTTTCTCATGCCAAATGCTATGTCTTAACTTTGCCAAAAACACTATATGGAATTAGGTATGCCCTAGGAAGTAAATATTTTCTTCAATTAAATTGTGAAGTAATAGATGGTAGCCATACCTTATGCACTGAAATCTTGAGGGTTTGAGGAAAAAAGTCAGCCCTAGAATAATATAACAGAGTTGCTACTCATTTATTAATCTGTAAAGTCATTTCAGTGTATTGAAAACATTTTTCTTATTTTTAAATATTCAAAGAAAAGGCTAAATATTAAGCTCAGTTTGAGTGAGGAAAGTGATATCCTGGAATTGATTCCTACTTTTTGAATGCTAATGCAACTTGATGGTTGTCATGATGTTTAGCTGTACAGCACTGGTCAATATCAGCTGCACGCCTTTCAACAACATACTATCCTTCTAGTGCCAGATGAAGGAGTGCCAGGAAAAGAAGCATTTTTAAGGAAGCTAGGACACGACATTAACTTTTCTGGTGGAAGAACACCTGGAGATTCTTAAGGTGTGGCAAAGGTCTTGAAATTTTGACATTCTCCCCCTGCCACTGCCCCAAAAAAAAAAGTACACCAAAGATGGAATCACACAAAGAATTCAGAAGAAAGCATGTCATGGTGTACTTCCATTATTTTACTGTTTGAAGTTTTCATAAGCTGGACTTTCACATATCAATTTGTCAAATGTCAAATGATTTATTCAGAATGTAGTAATAAGAAAACTTGATCTTTACACAGGACATAAGAAAAAAATATAAGAAATGTCATTCATATTGAATGTCAGCTAAAAGGACTTTATTTTGATTCTCGGTAGGTGTTCAGAAGGTACATGGAGGCTGGTTCGTTTTGTTTATTTTTACTAGATGTTGCACCTGTTTAGAAATAACTTATATGTTCACCTAGTCATCTTCACCCAAATAAAGTTCATTTCTACACCAGAATTTTCTAAAAATCTTTTTAGTTTTGAATGACAGAAAGAAGTTTATCAGGACCTTTTGGTCAATTATATATATCTTAATACAGTCATGGACTTAGGATCAAACTTTGGTAACAAAATTTCATACTAATCTGGTGACAGTTTAAGGAAAAGAGATTTGGAGACGTTAATGACTGAGCACTTCTAAAGTTTGTTTTGCCTGCATCGCATCTCCTCCTACCTACTTAAAGTGTTGCAACTAAATCTCTCAAGGAGGATGCAGAGCAGTCTTCATTAACATCTTTTTCCTTCATGGTTTTTTTAATTTACTTTTTTCCTACTTAAAATCTATAAATCTCCTAAGGGCAAACTCATATTAGGCAGAGATGTGATTAAATGCATAAATAAACTCAGAACACAACAATGACCTCTACACAATATAGTATACAATATGATATTCTCTGAAAGGTGCTGATTTTTCTTTAATTGTTTAGTCAGGATATTGCTTTGAGGACTTTCTTGCTACTTAAAGATCAAAGCAGTGATGAATACATAGAATTTTATTCTATACATTTGCATTAAAGTTTAAAATGTAATCTGATCTATTCAGTGACTTAATTCATAATTTCTATACTATTCTATATACCTTCCTACATTGACATCCAACTACACTAACCTTCAGCGGTGATAGGGGCAGTAACCTCATATACCCCTTGCTTCAGAACTTTGAATGGTATGGATGTTCTTAGGCCTCTCAAAAAGTTCCCCTTGTGTAAATTCATTTGCAAGAATAAGAAAAATTGTAAAAGCGACATTGTTCTTCCAAATGGCATCAGGCTCAGCCTCCATCATGAATAGTATTACACTGAAAAAAGTAGAAGAAATCCATCATTTGGAAACACTCAGGATAACATGGCCCTATATATGTCCTGGTCTGATTCCTAGCAGTGATTGATTTACACCTGAAAAAACAGGCCATCACAACCTTTCCATACATCTCTTAACTTTGAACACAATAGTTGAGCCTTCCTAAAACAGTGTTAAAGAACCAATTTCCCTTTCTATGGGAACAGGGTAAGGAGTAATGTAATGAACAGAACATACAGCATGGGAGACGGGTTTTTGATGGATCAACAGAGACATCTTTGCAACCTTCTGCTAGACTATCTCCAGTAGTTCCTTGTCTCTCTTGAACTGGGGAGCCCAGAACTGGACACAGTACTCCAGACATGGCCTTACTAGGGCAGAGTAGAGAGGGAGGAGAATCTCCCTTAAGCTGCTAGTCACGCTCTTCTTAATGCACCCCAGGACACCACTGGCCTTCTTGGGCACAAGAGCACACTGCTGGCTCATGGTTAACTTGTTATCCATCAGGACTACCACCTTCTTCTCTGCAGCCTTCCAGCTTTTGAGCTGCTTTCCAGCAGGTCAAGTCCTAACCTGTACTGTTCCATGCAGTTATTTCACCCTAGATGCAGGACCCTACACTTGCCCTTGTTGACTTCCTCTATGTCCAACTCTCTAGCCTGTCCAGGTCTCACTGAATGGCAGCATAGCCTTCCTATTTTTGGAAGTTCTTGAGAACATATTAAATATTTATTAGGAATGACATATGTGTGGTAGATCCTCATGGAAATCCATTAAGTGAATTTGAGATCCTGTCTCACCCTAGTTTTGTGATTCCATATGCTGTATAAACAGATGCTCAATACTGGAGTATTGGAGCATGCCCTCGCTCTTGTAGCTACGATAGAAGTGTCTCTGTGTTAATAGTTTAATTCGGTTCAGGAGTGTGTTTTTGAAGCAAATCTTTCAATTGTCTCCACTTACTATGCTCTAGTTAATATGTGAAGCGCTCTTTAAGTGTGCAAATTGGATTACTTTGGGGTGAAGCTAAGCTGGAAGCTGTGCTGTAGGTGTGCACTTGATGCAACTCAGCCATTAATAGACAGAGTTCAGTCCAAGAGGTCAGATGGGGGCTTATTTGAAACCATAAGAGTACATATACTGTGGATGCCAGGTTCTCAGCACTCTGTTTCATCACACATTTGTTTCTGTTGCATCATACTATTGTCTAGTGTGGCATAGGTAGCACTCTTTGTACAGCATCAGGAGTAATACTTCTCCAATCCTTTTTAGTGCCTTTAAATACTACAATAACACCACCAGTATTCTTTCACATAAGGAACAGTTACAACTTAATTAGCAAAAATCTATAAAGTTTCAACTGAAGATGGAAAATGTTACAGTTATACTATTATACGTATATAGAAAATTTCATAGCAGTGAAAATAGAATATTTTAGTGATTAAGAGAGAGAACAAATTCAAATGACAAGGTCATATTAAACACATGGAAGTTTTATATACACTCACTTAAAATTAGCTGTGAACGTGACTCTCCTGTCTCAACTATATTACTGTGACAAGTCCCTTCATTTAATGTGTCTCTATTCTGGTGGGGTGTTTTTCTAAAATCATATTAAAACCCTCTAGTGTTCAAGTCTGATTTGCTATTGATCTGAACAGTAAATCCAATTTTGTATTTACTTTGTAATTTGGATCAGTATAATGCTTTGACAATACAGTATTATTAAACAAAATCTCAAGCGTCCTTCACAGCAGGCAAATTTCTGGACTGTGTGCTGCCAGACTAGGGATTTATAATCAGTTTTCTTATGAAAATCCCAGTGAGACAAAGAAAATGTCAGTGTTTCTCTGGAAGAATGCACTTCCCAGGCATAACTAGTTGCCTTTGCCAAAAGATCACAGAAACATGTGTTTCACTCTTTTCTGCCTTACTAAGCACGTCTCTATTTCAAGATTGGTCACACACAAAGAATTTCCATCAACGGCTCCAAGTCCAAGCAGAGACCAGTGATGAGTGGTGTTCCACAGGTTTTGGTACTGGGACTGGTGCTGTTTAACATCTTTGTCAGTGACATGGACAGGGGGGGTTGAGTGCATCCTCAGCAAGTCTGTGGACAAAACCAAGCTGTGTGGTGTGGTCGACACTGGAGGGAAGGGAGGCCATCCAGAGGGACCTTGGCAGGGTGGGCACAGGCCAACCTCATGAAGTTCAATAAGGCCAAGTGCAAGGTCCTGCACCTGAGTCGAGCCAATCCCAAGCACAAATACAGGCTGGGCAATGAGTGGTTTGAGAACAGCCCTGAGGAGAAAGACCTGGGGGTGCTGGTTAACGAAAACCTCTACATGAGCCAACAATGTGCAAGTGCAGTCCAGAAAGCCAGCTGTATCCTGGGCTGCACCAAAAGAATCATGGCCATCAGGTTGAGTGAGGTGATTCTACCCCTCTACTCAACTCTTGTGAGACCCCACCTGCAGTACTGCATCCAGCTCTGGAGCCCGCAGCACAAGAAGGACATGGACCTGTTTGAGCAGGTCCATAGGATGGCCACAAAAATGATCAGAGGGCTACAACACCTCTCTTACAAGGACAGGCTGGAGTCTGAAGGCCGCCTACAACAAAGCTGAGAAGGGACTTTTTGCAAGGGTTTGTAGTGATAGGACAAAGGGCAATGGGTTCAAACTGGAAGATGGTAGATTTGGATTAGAAATTAAGAAGTTTTTCAGTCTGAGAGTGGTGAGTCACTGAAACAGGTTGCCCAGGGAGGTTGTAGATGCCCCAACAGTGCATGAGTTCAAGACTAGGTTGGATGGGGTTTTGAGCAACCTGGTCTAGTGGAAAGTGTCCCTGCTCATGTCAGGGAATGTGGAACGAGATGATCAAGGTCCCTTCAAACTCAAACCGTTCTATGATTCTATGATGAAAAAATAACTGAGCAGCTGAATGTCATCTGCACCCAGAAGCATTAGTTTCTGGGAAGGAGATAACTATAAAATAGCTTCTTTTTTTTGTTCCTTTGCTGTAGAGAGAAATCTAAAGAAAGCAGGAGCTGCTTCAGGGACATTTTATCAAACTGGGCTTGGGCAAGGTTTCAGAGTGAAAGACTCAAAGGAGAAAGAGGCAGGTGGAAAAGGAAGATGACTACAGAACTGGCACAGTAGTGGTCACGGCAGGAGAAAGGAGGATAAGCAAATGTAGTAAGTAAACATAGGAGAGTGCAGATTAGACTGGCTGAATTTGCAGCAGAAATCCACTTTGCTCTGTGGAGTTCACCAGCTGGAATCTACAGGAGTGGCCATGGGAATAGGCATGTGACAGTCGAAGATTTAAGCCTCTGGAAATTGCAAAAGGTATGAGTCTTGTCAGCAGCCAAGGAGGAGGCGTGCAATCAGTCTAAGTATCACTGTTCTCTAAAGAGGAGAGAATACTTTTAGCAGCTGGGTGGAAGACGGATTTTCTGTTGTTTTGGTTTTGGTTTTGATATTAGACGCTAACTTGCTCTATGACCTGATGCCGTAATAATTTTTAGAGGAAAATTGAGAAATTACTGCTTTCAGATGTTGGAATTTCTAGCACCTCATTCTGCAGCTGCATTGTGTACTTGCAAATGCATGCGTTCCACTTCATCTAAAGAGTTCCAGAAACATAAAAAAAAAAAAAAAAGAAGAAAGTTATTCTGCTGGAGGAATAAGGGACTATTCAACTCAACTACAACATCATGCTATGTAATATTCAGAATGATCTCATTTGCCATAGGTCTCTAGTAGTTACTAAAATGAAAATGAATGCTAAAAACAACTGCTCTCTTTTGCCTGAAGCTTGCTACTAATTTTATCACCCCGTTGAATTATTTGGATCTCGTTTCAGGGATCAGTTAAGTTGATAAATGTGATTGTAGCTCTTGGGGAAGAAAATGATGTCAAAAAGCTTTTGATTCAGGACATAAATAATTAGTTATGAAATGTGGGGTTTCTTGTCTTCTCTAACATCCATGATAAACTTACAGGTTGAGGTACATTTCTAAGAACTTTTGACAGTGGTCTGAGTCAGTTTCAACTGAGTTTAGTAAAAGAACCCTGACTACCATATTTTTGGAAGTGCTAAAAATCTTCAGGCTGATCCAGTAAGTTAGAGAAACAATTCTTGTAAAAAGAAAATAGACATAAAATATTTTTAAATGCTTTAGAATCTAAACAGGTCTTTTAAAAAGATGTTTAATGTTTAATGCCACTTCTCAAAAGCATACCACTTTGCAAAATGGATGAAAATATTTTGAAATTGGATTTCCTGTATGCATTAATAATGAGATGTGTCTGTGAAAAGTGACAGGATGTTTTATATTTTAAGAGTTCCCACATAGTTCAATCACTTATTTTGGATACACAATGCATGGGCTGCATAGTTGATTATTTGAATAAAATAATGTTTGCAGAATCATTCAAGCAATGTTTTGAGTCAATATTTCCACCAGCAAGGCTGCTCAAAATTGATCAATAGCTCTACAAAATCAAGTCTGAAAGTTTTATTTTTAATCCCATTTCTCTGGATAAGTGTCAGCATGATAGGAAACATCTGATTTTATCTAGAGTCTTAGAGTTAGACAGAATTCAAATTTCAAAACAACAGGGATATCTAAATGTATGGTCCTTTGCTACCCAAGGTAAGAGAGCTTTGTTGCTAATTTTAGTATGAGCAGTATCACACCATTCCCAAACAGGACTTTGCAATGGAAAGTGCAGAAAAATATGATTGAAATATTCCTAACTGGGAAATTTTGCAGACTCATGTAGTCAGTAACATAGATTATCCCATGAGGATTAAGGCATTTATTTTTAGATACAGAATGAATGAAGATTTAATTGATAAATGAACACTGTCTGCATTTTGGTGTGGGCAGGGACATTGACTTTTAGAATGCTGAGATTGAAATCTCAAGTGCCTGAAGTTAAATAGTAAAACTTCAGCATCCACAATTAGGACGCACTGATGAAAACAATACTAATTTTAAAGGAGAGTAATCTTAGAGTAATAGTCTTCTCTAAGCAGAGGAGAAGGGGTTTTTGTCCCATACTTCAAACTTTTCTCCTCCCCATTTCCTCCATTATTTTTCTTACTAGCCACAGTAGTAGCTTACGATGGAATCACAGCACTGCCTTGAATCTCTCTTAGAAAATTAAAACTGAGTCACAAAGGACAAGAGTGTTATTAATAAATTTTGTCTTAGTGAAGAGTCAATTCATTTAAAAGCTCTGTTCCATATATCTTGAAACTGTTTGCAAGTTAGCTGATTATACACGTAAGATTTCTCTTCTCCAGGCTGAACAACCCCAACTCTCTCAGCCTGTCCTCGTAGGTCCATGTCTATGTCCAACAGGCCCATGTTCTTCTTGTGTTGGGGGCTCCAGAGCTAGATGCAGTACTGCAGGTGGGGTCTCACAGGGCAGAGCAGAGGGGCAGAATCACCCCACTCAGCCTGATGGCCATGCTTCTTTTTGTGCGGCCCAGGATACAGCTGGCTTTCTGGACTGCACTTGCACATTGTTGGCTCATGTAGAGGTTTTCATTAACCAGCACCCCCAGGTCTTTCTCCTCAGGGCTGTTCTCAAACCAC